>WAAB01005009.1:123248-287126 GCA_013389865.1 Piaya cayana
TCCAGCCAGGCTCTCCCAGTCTGTAGCTCTACATAGGGTTGTTGTGCCCCAAGTGCAGGACCCAGCGTTTGGCCTTGTTAAACCTCATGCCACTGGACTCAGCCCAGCAATCCAGCCTGTTCAGATCCCTTTGCAGAGCCTCCCTACCCTCCAGCAGATCAACACTTCCAACCCAGCTTACTGTTGTCTGCAAACTTGCTAAAGGTGCACTCGATGCCTTCATCCAGGTCATTATCGTACATCTTCGTGAATGTTACTGTTGACTGATAAAGCCTTCAACAATTTAGGGTTATATGTTCCTTGAGAGCTAGGACAAAAGTTTGCAGTGGCACAGTACTATCCCACTAAACACTAAGGCATGGCTATTGATGACAATAAGTTTCTGAGAAAAGCACAAATCCATGTAAATAATCTCTAGCTCAAACTCCTTTTAAGTGACTTTCAGCATCAGACATAATTTTACATCTACTGACAGATTCTAAAAAGCTGTTAAGAAACAAGAACTTGTATCTTGCAGTGATAGGAAGAGGGGCAATGGGTATAAGCTGGAGAGGGGCAGATTTAGCTTAGACATAAGGAAAAATCTCTTCATCATGAGACTGGTGAGGCATTGGCACAGGTTGCCCAGGGAAGCTGTGGATCACAGAATCACTAGGTTGGAAATAACCGACAGGATCATTGAATCCAACCATTCCTATCAACCACTAAACCATGCCCCTCAGCACCTCACCTAGGGATGTCCATCCCTGGAGGTGTCTGAGGCCAGGTTGGATGGGGCCTTGGGCAGCCTGATCTAGTGGGACATGTCCCTGCCCATGGCAGGGAGGTTGGAACTAGATGATCTTTAAGGCCCCTTGTAACCCAAACTATTCCATGATTCTCAGTAAATGAGGCAGCACTTACTAACAGCAAACCAGTGGCCATATTGACTTTGTCAGGAGTTATGGAAGTGAATACAAATGAACATTGGGACATTGCACTAGCCAGGTTGTCCTGACTAATATGAGGTAATAACCTCCATTAAGTAAAGAAAAATCTCAAGACTTTTAATTAGCTCATAGAAAAATTCAGTCTCCAGATGTATTTTGTAAAATAGTTTGCACCTCACCTATCAAACTAGAACTCAGAATATGTCTTTATTATAAGAAAGCATGCTATTAACAATATTTCTACAAGATAACACAATAAAAGTTCATGCATATCAACAAAGCCAGCATACATAACTAAACTTAAGGAAAAAAATTTTACAGAAAGCGTCACTGGGCACTGGAACAGGCTACCCAGGGAGGTGGTTGATTCGCCTTCCCTGGAGGTGTTTAAGGCATGGGTGGACGAGGTGCTGAGGGACATGGTTTAGTGTTTGATAGGAATGGTTGGACTCAATGATCTGGTGGGTCTCTTCCAACCTGGTTGTTCTACGATTCTATAAACTTAAAAGCACTGAGGTAGACCTTTCTTGCAGGTACATAAACTGACTTTATACAAGGCACAGCTTCTCCCAGCAATCCTGACTAATTCACCTCATTTTGTGGCGTATCTTTAAGATGTTAATCCACTTTCAGAATAAAAAAAGGTGTTTGCCATGCCCCATTTTCACGTAGGAAGATAACATTCCAGAGTTTTAAGCCTTGGTTTAATAAGGGTGAGATAACAGAGCTCAATTATACCATTAAAAAAAATACAAACTGAAGCACACCAAAAGAAAAATCAATTACTTCTCAGTATTTTCTTGCTTCTGTATTCATTTCCATGACAGTATTTCACTTCCAAATAGATGAGCTTCTAAAGCTACTATATCCTAGCTCAGGTATAAGTTAAAGTATTGTAATTAGCCCTCCCCACTTTTCAACCACAGTCCACTAAGAATTCCAGTAATTGATAGTGATGCTCAAGCAGAAACAAAAAAATTGTTTTCCTCCAAAGCAGGAGAGTAAAGCGTAATGAAAAATTAAGAATTCATGTAAGTTCACAGACAAATATAGAAGCAGCTGCTGAATATTTTAAAACAAGCAGAAATATGTATAAACCATACATAAAGGTAAGGAATGTACTACAAAAACATACAAAACCTTTGGTCTTTATTCCATCATAGATTATTCTAGAATACTAAAAAATTTTTTTGAGTCCACGAACACAAGACAAATATTTATGCAAGTACACATCTCATCCAACGGTGGTACCTGAAATACCTAAGGCAATATAAGCATCAGGGAAGCATTACAGTATTAAGACACATTGAGAATTGCAAATGTCAGATCTAGGTTTAGTTTATATTTCATAATCAGCACAAACATGTTTTAATTGTAAATGAGCTCTTAGCATACACTTCTATTTTCACTAGAAATACTCAATTAAAAGAGAAATTCAGGAACATAAGAGTTATGGGGCAGCAGTCCTGTCCCATTCAGTTAATTTATGGAAGGATAACAAAATTGTTTTGTTCTAACTTCAGACTGTTACGTTCAGATGCACAAGAACATCAAAATACTGGGATTATGAGAAGCCTTTTAAATTGCACCTTTACTTTGAAAGGTACTTAGAAAGCTGAGACAAGCCATTTATAGCATATCAACATTGACTAATTCATACTAACTGTCCAATTGCACACTCTTAATCCTTAAGAACTATGGACTGTGGCAAAATCTTTTTCCACTGTAGGTTCAATTAATGCGACTGAAATTACTCTCCAGGACAAACAACAGCAGCTTAATTAACTTCATATAACATCTTAGTATCTTCGAGATCCTGAAGTACATTAAAACAAAAACATATCCACCTCATCACAATAGCCTGAAATACTTTAAAATTCACAGTAGACCAAAGAATGGATACACTAGTGAGAGTGAAAATTCCTTACAATATCTGTATCTTTCACAGAGTGAATTTTTTCAGAATTAAAATAAGATCCATGTACTATAATACCTCTTCTGTCATGTCCACCAAATACGTCTTCTAACTTCCATACTACAAACTCAGATTTTTGTTAAGCTTTCTGTCATCTTCACTTGGACTCCTAGCCACCACATTTTGTTCTGTGTGGCAAATGGATGTCTTGACCTCCCTCTACCCTTTTTACCACTTTTGGCAATAAAACCTGTCTCTGTCATGAAGGTCACAAAACTGTCACATTAAAGATGGTAATCTCTCTATATCCAGGTCTTGAAGATTTAAACTGCAGAACACTTAAACTTTTCTAATCTATCCACATAACTGGAAAACAGATGCCAGTTTTATGTGCATCACTGTTACTACAACATGTTCTGCCTTGAGCTACGAAATCTTACCTCACTAAGGCACATATTTATTACACATTTAGAATACTGCTGCTAAAAATCACTTCCCTCTTTCTATACATTCATTTGGCAGCTGCTCATCTGCCTGTCACTGCAATTAACAGCACATAGAGTTGCTATTAGAGCACTCAGGATTTATTCTCACACTGCTGATCAAGATGCCATCATAATTCCCCCAACTGGCTTACCTCAGTTCCCACTCTACTATCCTTATCTTTAGAGAAGTAACCAAGACATCTACTAAATCACCTCATTTTTGTTCTTTAGGTTCCTCTGCTGAGCTCCATAAACAAGAATCTCAGCAGCAGTCAGAGCTCCCGAACATAGGTCATAATCTACCTGCTGATCAATGCTGGCTTAATGTCACTTTGTTTCAACCTTCTATTTGGGTCAAAACTATTTTAAGCCACAGACACTGTTTTAAATTGGTTACATTAGGCTCAGACACCTACCCACACTGGAATTTCTGGCCTATTACTGAAGTTTGTGTATCTGTTACTACATACATTGTAATGTCATAACTTTAAAAATTTCAAGTTTTTAAAGTAACTGTACTAAGCTTTTTTCCCCCCCCTTTCCCATTTGTTCCAACTTTCTATTCTTCCCCATGTTCTGCTTTACCCTAGCAGGTTGTACAGAACGCCTTCCTACACAAAATCCTACTCTTTAAATCTTTATACATTTTGTCTTAGAATCATATTTCCTCTGCATCACTGTCATTTTTTTCTTTGAAGATGATCTTAATATATATATTTTACTTGTCCATCCTGTACCATATCTCTTTTCATTCAGATGCTGAAAACTTTATAAGCCTTTTCAGAAATAAAAGTTATTTGTGCAGAGTCAAACATTTTCCTGGCAGAAGACAGAAGACTTGGATTTCTTGTAAGCTAATATCCCTGATCTTATGCTTTAAGTTGTGAGTCAACATTCAGCTAGAAAACTTCCAATTTTATTTGACACCATCTTCTTTCCTCTTAGCTCAAGGAAGTTTTAAAACAATTTTTAAATTTCAAATGCTCTTAAGAAGTGAAGAATCAACAAAAAGGGTCTTTTGACAGTTTCTTCTTTGCTTAAATGTTTAGGAATCAAAAAAGCTAGAAGGGGAAAAAGAACACAACGATTTCAGCTTTCTTGCTAGTGTCAGGGTGGTTCACCAAAGTGATACTATCCCATGGGCTGAGTGTGGGCTCCATCTCCAATGCCCACGTCCTTGGTTAACTTCCACTTCTCCTGCAGCTTTCACAGGTACTCACAGCTTAAAGTGATGAGAACTGGGATGGTGTCACCATTGTTCAAGCTGAATAGAAAGATGATACCTGACAGTTTCAAATATGAGTTAGCAGTGTGGGAACCTGACACAGATACAAGCATTAAAGACAGTGGTGCTGCCTGTTGTAGATTTATGAGACTATTACATCCACTGGTATTTGATTCATGTTCAGAATGTCATCTCCATTAGCAGGTGAAGGATCTGGACTCATTAAAAAAAACAGCATATACACATGTCAACGATACTTGCAGATGATTTTTTTCAAACCCTGATATCTTCCCTCAAGTATAATTTAAAACAAAGCAAGTCACAAACTACATCTGACAAATATTTAACTGCTTTACAGTAACAGTCAACGCAGTTCTAACTACACCTTATCTCACATGACACGGTCATATGACTTCTTCAGGTTCTAAACAGATACACATGAACTCTAACCATCAAAGGCAAAATATTGCTCTCCAATGCCCAACACAGAAACATTGGTTCCACAGCCCATGACTTCAAAGTACTGCCACTCTTCAAATGCAAGACTTTACTGGCGTGATTATACATATGAAACACAGCTGCAATTTCTACCCTGGTTTCCTCAAGGTCTGTGTTATGACCAGCTTTCAAATAGAACTGATTTGGGGCTGATCAGGTAGCTTTCTGCAAGATGCAAAAATGCAGAACAGCAAGGAAAAAAAACAGATCCTGCCTGCTTTGGAATGACAGCCTCACCAAGTCTGTCTACTGTCCTATAACGATAGCCACATTGATTTGAATTAGTTTTTCACAAGATCTTTCAGGTAGCAAATGAAGAAAACATTATGGTAATAAAGAGTACAGGCAAAACCAGTTGTTTCTAATAAAAAGTTTTAACTAGTTTAAATGATGGGGTTAATGAAACTGAAGTTTTGCTGAACAACTGAGTGTCCAAATACTCTTGTATGTCCTTAATTCCTCCCTTAACTTCTAGGATTCATCTGATAACTGTTAAGCTTCTGAAACAGAGCTAAACAACCTGCATAAGCAATAGTCTATAATTAACACTTTCTGTAAGAAAGGTCACTTGAAGATAGACAACATACTTGCATTGAGTTTTAAAAGCTGCATTTAATCAGATATCTTTGAGTTTTAGTGCTGCAAATTACCATCATCCACATTATGGAGAGCTCCCAAAAGCTGCTCATTTGGCTTACCAGTCAGAATGAGATCTACTTTGTTCTTTCAAGCATACAATATATCAAGAAAAATACACTCATTTAAGACTGTATGCAGAGAAACATATAGTAGCATTACTTAAGTCCTTGTAGGAAGAATACATTCAAGACAATTATAGAACTAAAAATGGGAAAAAAGTAAACTTCTTTGCATATGCCTCCAAAATCCAAATCTATAGGAATCTGAGCATACTTTGCTAGGTCTTCTCTCTTACATCTAATACAAAGTTGCAACATACAGCTAACCTGCAATTCAGTAAAAGTCTATTAAGTTCACAAAAGGAATCCTGATAGGAATTTTGGGATGAAGTAGAGAGGGCTGGAGATTTTCAGAATTACTTAAAAACTAGTGACAGCAATTATCAATTTATGAATCATAAAACCACTTCATCTAATGAAGGAATTCCTATTTACTCCTTGCAGGCAGTGTTAGAGGCCAAGATCAAACAGCACACTGAACTTGTAGGCATTTCTTGATAAAAATCAAAGAAATGCCCACATTTGAAAATAAGTTTCTACACTAAAATCATCCTTACTAATAATGTTCTAGATATTCAAGGGAACTTCCAAGGGAGGACTAAATTGCATTTTGAAGATAGGAATCCTAACAATTTTACTCCCTAACACATATTTTGGATTTATAGACTACTTCCAGATTCACACTACTGACAGAAAGCAATGGCACAACAGAACCAAACGTATAAGAGAGGAAACCTCACCAGTTGTCCCTTAACTGGCACCTTAAAAAAAAATACACCACACAAAACCAAACAACTTTAACCAGCAGGTTCCCTAGACACCTGGAACAATTGACTACTCTCTCAGACAAAAGAAATAAGTAACTCATAGGGTGCAACTTCATATGAATGTGAACTGCCTCTTATTCCCGTAGGGAACAAAGAATCGGGACCTTACTCGTCAGCTGCAGTACTCCAGCTAGTTCCTGCATAACAGTGTTATGTATGTAACATAGCAGCATATACTAAAGACAGAACGCCAGGTTCAGTATTAGACTGTTGCAGGTACACAGTAAAGTTATTATGCCATTATCATTCTTAATTGGTCTCACACCCCATACTTGACCTCCAAACATCCTTTTTTTTGTAAATAAGACTCAAGCATGTAAGTACACCATCACTATTAAGTGATACTTTAAGTCAATCTAAGTCTTTTTAATCACATAGAAAACAGCAGTATAGCACATATTAATTATTTAGAATGTATACGCAATTACAGCAGCTCAGGCTTGGGCGGAATGCATTAGTTCTCAGAATAAAAAGGACGGGCAGCTGTGGGCTACCTTTTCTTTAAGACTGACTTACACGGCAGTGTTAATGCCCCTCCTCCAGGATAACTCCTTAAAGCACAAACCTAGCGATGATGCATGCAAGGATTATGAACATAATCTTACAGCCTGAAGGTAATCACAGTAGCATCCAAGGACCTTTTGTTGCTATTCATTTTCTAGGCTGAAATTAGCACCAGATCACAGAGGAGCATGGGAGGGCACCCCCAGGAAAGGTCTTCAGGTGCAGTCTGCGTTTACACCTTAGCAAAACACAGCCACTGGCACCAAGGGCCCCAGTGACCCCTGTTCAGCCCTTCCCTAACACCTAGAATCACAGCCTTGTTACAGTTGAAAAAGACCTCTAAGATCATCAAGTCCAACCATCAACACAGCAGCACCCTGCCTACTAAGCCATGTCCCGAAGCCTACTAATTAGGCAGCAGCACCCTGCCTACTAAGCCACACCTACACCTTTTCTGAACACCTCCATGGATGGAGACTCCAAGGATGGAGACTCCACCTTCAACCAGGCGGTGGGCACCTTCTGCAGTGTCACCCGGTTTGCGGTCCCACAGAGCGGATGCACATCCTCTCACTCAGGGCCTCCAGGGTGAACAAGTGGGGTTAGCCAACNGTCTAATGTCCATTCCACCCCAAACCATTCCATGAAGGTGCCTGGTGCCACACTAGAGGAAAGGCACCTGTGGGGAGTGAAGGGAGCGAGTGATAGGATAAGGGGGAATGGCTTTAAATTGGAAGAGGGAAGACTTATATCAGAAATTCAGAAGAAATTCTTCACAATAAGGGTGGCGAGGCAGTGGAATAGGTGGCCCAAGGAAATCGTGGAGGTGTCCAAGGCCAGGTGGATGGGTCTTTGATCAGCCTGAGCCGTGGGATGTACCCGCCCTTGGCAGGGGATGCAAATGGATGATCTTTAAGGTCCTTCCAACCCAAGCTGCTCTATGATTCTACGATGGTGCCCAGGGGAGTGGAGGGAGGAAGCGATAGTATGAGGGAGAGCGGTTAATATTTAGAAGNAGCATGTAAGTACACCATCACTATTAAGTGATACTTTAAGTCAATCTAAGTCTTTTTAATCACATAGAAAACAGCAGTATAGCACATATTAATTATTTAGAATGTATACGCAATTACAGCAGCTCAGGCTTGGGCGGAATGCATTAGTTCTCAGAATAAAAAGGACGGGCAGCTGTGGGCTACCTTTTCTTTAAGACTGACTTACACGGCAGTGTTAATGCCCCTCCTCCAGGATAACTCCTTAAAGCACAAACCTAGCGATGATGCATGCAAGGATTATGAACATAATCTTACAGCCTGAAGGTAATCACAGTAGCATCCAAGGACCTTTTGTTGCTATTCATTTTCTAGGCTGAAATTAGCACCAGATCACAGAGGAGCATGGGAGGGCACCCCCAGGAAAGGTCTTCAGGTGCAGTCTGCGTTTACACCTTAGCAAAACACAGCCACTGGCACCAAGGGCCCCAGTGACCCCTGTTCAGCCCTTCCCTAACACCTAGAATCACAGCCTTGTTACAGTTGAAAAAGACCTCTAAGATCATCAAGTCCAACCATCAACACAGCAGCACCCTGCCTACTAAGCCATGTCCCGAAGCCTACTAATTAGGCAGCAGCACCCTGCCTACTAAGCCACACCTACACCTTTTCTGAACACCTCCATGGATGGAGACTCCAAGGATGGAGACTCCACCTTCAACCAGGCGGTGGGCACCTTCTGCAGTGTCACCCGACTTGCGGCCCCACAGAGCGGATGCACATCCTCTCACTCAGGGCCTCCAGGGTGAACAAGTGGGGTTAGCCAACTCCCTTCCTGCTCCAAGGAACCAGTGTCCCTGCTCCTAGGCACCCACCAGCTGCCCGTTTGCTGGGAGAAGGTGGAAAGGGGCAGGTGCTGCCATCCTGGGGAAGATGCTCGAGGGGTGAGCGGTGCCACACTCAAGGGAAGCAATAGGATGAAGGGGAATGGCTTTAAATTGGAAGAGGGAAGACTTATATCAGAAATTCAGAAGAAATTCTTCACAATAAGGGTGGCGAGGCAGTGGAATAGGTGGCCCAAGGAAATCGTGGAGGTGTCCAAGGCCAGGTGGATGGGTCTTTGATCAGCCTGAGCCGTGGGATGCACCCACCCTTGGCAGGGGATGCAAATGGATGATCTTTAAGGTCCTTCCAACCCAAGCTGCTCTATGATTCTACGATGGTGCCCAGGGGAGTGGAGGGAGGAAGCGATAGTATGAGGGAGAGCGGTTAATATTTAGAAGGAAGATTTATATCAGGCATTAGGAAGAAATTCTTCACGACGAGGGCGAGGAGGCGCTGGCACAGGTTGCCCAGGGAAGACGCCCCATCGCTGGAGGGGCTCAGGCCAGGCTGGACGAGGCTCTGAGCAGCCTAGGCTGCGGGCAGGTGGGGGCTGGAACTGGTCGATCTTTAAGGTCCCTTCCAAGCCAACTCATCCCACGACCCTTTGCGGGGCGGAGGAAGAGGGCGGGAAGGCGCCCGAGGTTACCTGTATTTCTTGAAGAGCTGGTCGGACTCGCGAAAGCCGTTGTTGAGCAGCATGTTGATGCCGGCCAGCGCCAGCTCCGCGTCCTCCGCGGGCAGCGCCGCTTCCCCGTCCTCCCGCCGCGCCGCCGGCTGCTCCGAGCCGGCCATGACGGCGCCCGGCCGGCCCCCCCGGTTCCACCTGCTCCCGACCCGGCGGCTCGGGGCGCTGCCCTAGCTCCCTGTGCCCCTTCCCGCCCCGTCCTGCCCGGCCTCCCGCCTGCCAGCGCTCCGAAAGCAGCGGCGGCCCCGGCGCGCAGGCGCTGAGCCCCGGGCACATGCGCGAAGCCGCGCGGGGACGGCGGGTACCGGCGGGAGGAGCTGCCGCGGGGCGAGGGGCGGGTGGTCCCCTAAGCTGCCCCTGTTCGTTCCCTGCCCGGCCACCAAGGCCGCCCCCTGGCATCGGGGGGTCGCTGGCTTTGGTGTGAGGAGTAATTGATACTGCAAGTCATAGAATCACAGAATCACTGCGTTGGAAAAGACCTCTTAGGTCATCGAGTCCAACCACTCCTGTCAACCACTAAACCATGTCCCTAAGCAACTCATCTACCCATCCTTTAAACACCTCCAGAGAAGGTGACTCAACCACCCCCCTGGGCAGCCTGTTCCAGTGCCCAATGACCCTTTCTGTGAAAAATTTTGTCCTAATGTCTAGCCTAAATCTCCCCTGGCGGACCTTGAGGCCATTCCCCTTTGTCCTGTCCCCTGTCACCTGGGAGAAGAGGCCAGTGCCCTCTTCTCCACAACCTCCTTTCAGGTAGTTGTAAGAGAGCAATAAGATCTCCTCTCAGCCTTCTCCAGGCTAAACAACCCCAGCTCTCTCAGCCGTTCCTCATAAGGACTGTTCTCCAGCCCCTTCACCAGCTTTGTTGCTCTTCTCTGGACTCACTCCAGAGCCTCAACATCTTTCTTGTGGCAAGGGGCCCAGAACTGAACACAGGATTAGAGGTGCGGTTGAATGGAATGGTCAAAAAGTGGAATGCATGCTACTTAAGCTAAAACAGAGTTAATTTTATCCAAGTAATTGTTTGGGGGTTTTTTGAAAGTTAGACAGAACGTCCCTCTGATCGCATATTTTCTTTCCAGCAGTGTTTTTCATAGAATCAGAATATTTTGTGTTGGGAGTGCGAGAAACACTCATTCACTGGTAAAATATTGAAAAGGACAAAGCCTTTGAAATAAAGGCAACAATATTTTTATTTTACAGCTCAGTGCTGAATTGGATGCCCTTCTAAAAAAGGCATCCCATCTTGCAAAAGCAGTGGGTATATATATTAGTTTTAGAGAAACAACCGTGTAAGTCCTTAAAGAATATAGCAGAGAGGAAAGCACTACACAATCAGTATGATTGATAAACAAGCTTCAGTTTATTAGCCAGAGTATACAGGTTATATAGTTTTCTTAACAAGACATAGGAGACGCGTTTACCTAACAACAGACTTCTAATTGGCTATTTCTTAAAAATCATGACTACATGTTTTCTTCTACTTGCAGGCTACAGTTGTGTCTAAGTTCTTCCTTTCCCAGGCTCAGCATCTCTTGCTTAGCGTCCTGTTGTTGTACAGCAGGGGCATCTTGGCCTTGCCATGTTGCAGGTGGTAAGATATACAAAGTTGCTACACAGAGGAGTTATCTAGTAGCTGTTGGAGCAAACCGTAGCCTCACTGGGAAAGCCACTGTCCTACAAAAGAATGTTTACTTTTTTAGGTTAGAATCATAGAATACTTTGGGTTGGAAGGGACCTTAAAGATAATCTAGTTCCAACCCCCCTGCCATGGGCAGGGACATCCCACTAGATTAGGTTATCCAACCATGTCTGGAGACTTCCTTTACATTATCTCTTCACCTAAGACAACTATGTCTTACAAGAGCACTAAGCGTATCAATAAATTCTTGCAACTCGTAACAGAGTGTTTATCCTTTCAGGTTATTTATCCATGTCTGGAGATTGTCTGCATATTGTCTCTTGATACAAGACAGATTTTTATAACAAGATATACAATGCAGCAAAACTTGTCAATTAATTCTCACAGGAGGGACCTTAAAGATCATCGAGTTCCAACCCCTCTGTGATGAGCAGGGACACCTCCCACTAGATCAGGCTGCCAAAGATCCCATCCATCCTGGTCTTGAACACTTCCAGGGATGGGGCAGCCACAGCTTCCCAGGGCAACCTGTGCCAGGCCCTTACCACCCCAGGCATTCTTTGAAGATGATAGTGTCTTGTGCTCACTCTGATCTGTGCTGTACAGAAGTCTCCTCTTCTGTAATCACCTCTGTTTGCAGTCTTTCCCTACCTCAAATGCAAGGTCAGACAGAGAGCTAGAGCCAGCTCCAAATTAGCAAGAGATTTGACTGTTGTGAGGTTCATTAAAATTAGTCCTTGGGAAGTAATAGAATATGCATAAGATTTCTGGGAAAATTTATACACATACATGTAAGTGGGAAATATATTCTGTAATCAGCTGTTGTCTCGCTGCAGATGATTGATGGAGATCTCTCCTTCATGGTGTTTGGGCCTAATTAAAGGCTGCTTGCTTTCTAAAACTCCAAAACAGGTCTTGGAGAGTTTGCTGGCATTTTTGGCATCATTGTCCTGCTTTAGTTCTTTTTTTCCCTCTGTGTTATCCCTGAGCTTGCCCACCTCTCCTCACCGTGCTGATGGGTGGATGGCTGCCCCATAGGTGGGTGCCTTGGGTCCCTCCTGCCAGGCAGGCTTCCCATAGCCCCCAGGTTTCTCGTAGCACCCACTGGGTTTTTTCATGGGTGGAATGCAGGAGCTGGGGATCAACCAGGCCTTGGATGTGAAATCATGAGGTCCTCCTCAGATAATGCTGCTTTCTATTTCCAGGGAAGTAATTTTTTGGGGTGTATTGAGTCAATGGCTGAGGGCAGTAGCACAGAGATTGAAGTTGCACAACAAGAGGATGGAGAGCAGCCCTGTGGAAAGGTATTTAGGAGTTCTGGTTGACAGCAAGTGAACGTGAGCCACCAACTCAGCACAGAGAAGATTAACTCCACCAACTCAGCATAGAGAAGATTAACTCCTACCTCCAAGTACCATTTCTGAAGAACAACAAAGAGTCAAGTCCTTTGTGAAACACCTGCTCCATTTCACAGAATCAGAGATTCTTAAAGTTCATCCAGTTCCACTCCACCAGCCATGGGCACGGACACTTTCCACCAGATCAGGTTGCTCAAAGCCCCATCCAACCTAGCCTTGAATACCTCCAGGCATGGGGCATCCATGACTTCCCTAGGAAACCTGTACCAGTGCCTCACCACCCTCACAGTAAAAAAACTCTTCATGATACCTAATCTGGATCTNGTTGAACAGATCCATGTGCTTCCTGTGCTGAGGACTCCAGAACAGAATGCAGTGCTCCAAGTGAGGTCTCACAAGAGAGCAGAGTAGAGGGGCACAATCACTTCCCTCAACCTGCTGGAAATTCTTCTGGTTTCTCCAAAGCTTGACTCCTACTTCCTAGCCCCTGCATTTAAATAACTGGATAGCATGATTGTGTGCTCTCTGCAGGTTTTGGGCCCCATGCAGAAGAGGCTAGCATTGTTTGAGACCTTTCTAGTATCCATTTGCTCCAGAAACATGGCTATAGATTTACAGGAAAAAAAATGACAAAATGAATGTGCATTTCAACTGTTCAAGTAGAGAAGTAACATGTTTTACCACCAGTAATGAAGCAGCATGATATCTGCAGTTTGACTTCAACAGCTGAGCAGGAACAGTTTCACAGTGCCCTTGTCATTGTGAACTGCACTGGAACCATGTTTTCCTCCAGAGCTGGATTTGCAATCAACAGGACTTTAAGTCTTCCTGCTTGCCCTGTAACAGCAGATAAGGTCTTGTGATGAGTAACAGTTTGATTCACACGGAGGATGTGGTTCTGCTGACTCAGCCTGCTAAAACTGGCAGGGAAGTTAAAAAAACAGTGAACAGAGCTACGTGGATGACTTGTGGTTGCTAATCAAAGCTAATATTTGTTTCCCTGTCTATCAACACTCTAAATGTCTTTCTTGATTGTTTTTTGGTTTTTGTTTTTTTTTTTTCTTTAATTCCTGGTAGCATACTATCATCAGCACAATAGCTGTTCATCAGTCAATAATTTCAGCAGAGGACAGTCAGTGGCCAGCTTTCCCCTTGCTCCACAACCTGCTGCAGTGCAGTTTTGAATAATCCATGCTACCTCTCCCTTATGAAAAGAAACTGAGACAACTGGCTTGAAATTACTCAAGGACAATAAAGTTACTGATGGTGAGTGAGCAAGAATTGTACTTCTAATAAATTAATGGCCTAACATTTCCAAGACCTTTACTCTGGTTTCCCAGAAGTTGTTAGACAGGTGAGAGGTAAATGACTGCAATATTCACATCCTGTGAGAGATGCAGAGTTGTGGTGGTTTTATAGCTCCCTTGCAGGACACTGCTGTCATAGTTCAAGATATGCTGTACCTTTAAATATTCAATTCCCCTGCCCTTTGACCATCTTTCGAAGTCTATACCCTGTCTTTGTGCTACTAACAGGAAGAAGTACTGTAAATCATAGTCTTCATATACTGGTCCCTGAGACAAAAATTGTTTTTCCTCTATAATTCTAACTAGGATTTAGCCCTACTATAAACTCCATGAGAATGGTAAAAGTTGAAGTAGCAGAGTATAAATTATTGCAGAAAAGCATGTTGATTTATCTAAAGCATTAGAGAGAAATGAATTAAAAACAAGAACAGACCTATATTCATATTTTCTTTAATATCATTTTCATACTCTGTAAATTAGGCCCCAGTTATCCCAGGGCTTTTCTCCACTGTGTCTGGATAAAGCAATCTAAGCACTCCTGTCTCAAAGTGCCCCAAATCTGATGTTGCTGGGTTTCTTTTCCAAAACTCTACCCCTGTCCTGGAACAACTAAGTGAGCCTGGTGCAATTTATACTTTTTAAGAGGGAGATGAAATTTCAGCAGTGGTTTTAGAATACTTGATCATCACACAATTAAGTTAGAATCTCTGCTCATTTAGGTAGAAGTAAAATCCCTCAGAATAAAATTAACTTGTTTTCCTCTGTCTTGTAGCAAGAGTGACTGTGTATGTATACAAAATGTTGAAAATACTAGTTAAAATCATAAAGACATCCCCCACACTTTTTCAGTCTGAGACACAAACCTGCAGAATCCACTCTGGTAACGTTGAAATTCTCTTGAGGATTTGCTATTCTAGTTAAATATCAGATGTGGTCCCACTGTTGGTTCTGAAGGGATGTTACAACCCATGATATAGTTATATTTTCTATGCCAGATATCAGAGGAGTCTTAATCTGTGTCAGTGAGTGCCAATAATGGCTAGTGAATGCATGAATATGAGTATCTTCCCTTTCTGAATGTATTGTATTTGTTAAGAAAAAAGTCAATAACTTCACAAGTACAATTCTAAGGAAATGTACTTCTTCAGTAGCTAAAGTCACTTGTTCTTGGGCTTTGTGCCTCATACTGTACCTCTTAATCTTGCAACAATGAAGGTGCCTGCCTATTGTGTCTTATCACTTAAATATTTATGAGCGGTTAGCTCTGCATCTGTTATCATCGCACATTTTCCATACAGTGCAGCAACTAAACAAACTACAAAGCCAAGCTAATCTTCAGAGCTGGGTCTCCACATTTTCCTATTAACATGCATTGTCATTTTAAGGGCTAAACCCTGCCTAAGGACACATGCATTAAATGACTATTGAAATTACTTGTCCTTCTGTTAGTAGACAAGGATTGTGCATACATATCCTGGTAAAACAAAGCAGGCTCAATAAGCCTGTTCATCCAACATATTCCAAGGATACTGAAGTTGATACTGAAGTGTTTTGACCCTTTCCTCTGATTAAAGAGCATTACAGTAATAACGATTAGAAGAATCATCTCCATTAATTGCAGTGGACTTTACTCCAGAATCAACTACTCCTTCCTCTTGCAAGCTTTCTGCTTACGCCACTTGTTTTTGCACAGGAAGCCTTTCATTTACGAAGAGCTATCAGATGGAAGATGACTGACCTCTCGATCCTGGTCTCTTGAGCACTCATTCGTGGCTGCTCTCATCTAGTCTGTAACAAGGGCTGTGCTGTGGTATTTCTCCACAGAGAAGTCACAGACATAGCTGTGTCAGAGTAGGTAAAAAGTTCTTGGAAATTCAAAAAGGAAAGTGAAAGATGAGACAGAACAAGTAAGACCGATTTCTTCCTTTCTTCATATTTGAATTATATTTGATAATTTTTTTTAATCCACATTTACTGTTACTCTGGACTCAGAGCAAAATATATATAATATATATACAATTAGTCACATAATGAGATAGTCACGTGCAGCCAGAGTTATATTTACTGAAGCATACAAAGGTGTACAATTTTAGCTATATAAAGGACGCTAACTGACAGAGCTTTTTAGCGTTGGAGTTTTATTTCCCCAGAATGTTCTAATGGCCAAACATATGCACACAGTTCTGAAGAAACAAAGGAACACAGAACTATTAAATACTAACAACTGCTCTGTTTTATGGAAGTTAATTAGAGAAACCTTCACACATAATAATAATCCTACTTGAATATTTAAGAGCCGGTTAAAAATGTTTTACTTTCAGAGGAATGACGTCCTACGGAGTTCATATCTATGTGTAAAAAAACCTGCTCTGTATTGCCAGAGAACAGGAAACATAAAGCCCAAAGTAATTATCAGTAATCTGCCAGTTCTAGACCAGTCCTTTCTGGGGAGTTAGAAAAATTAATCTTTGTCTAAAGTTCCTTATCATCTTTTCACTATGGAGAGTCTCAAATTTATTTCCCCTCTTCTTCCGCCAGCGACCAATGCAAAAAATTGATTGCATCGTTGTTAAAAGAGGGTTAAAACAGGTGAAATTAAAACAGGTGAGTTTAATGGTTTTGCCTATGGGGAGTGAGGTAGACTGTCTTGCCCAAAATGGAAAATGTAAACATTATTTGTCCCGCACAATACCCTTGTTTCTACATTATGGAATCTTGATTGGGGCCCTATTAGTCTTCCATTGTTTAGAAGAAATAAGAACATGTTCACTTTGACCTTTCACAAGCAGTGGATAAATCTTGATACTCTAACAATTTTTATTGATCTGTTTTGGAAGGATCCTCCAGTTTTTCTGCATTTTTCTATTATGCATGAAACTATTTCACTGGCTAGATGTATTTGTGAAGGATTTTTCTATGCATTCCTCCATGTTTGTGTATCTAACTGTATAGAATCATAGAATAGTTAGGATTAGAGGAGACCTTAAAGATCATTCAGTCCCACCCCCCCTGCCATGGGCAGGTACACGTCTCACTAAATCAGGCTGCCCAAGGCCCCATTCAACCTGGCCTTGAACACCTCCAGGGATGGGGCAGCCATAGCTTCCCTGGGCAGCCTGGGCCAGCACCTCACTGCTCTGATCATGAAGAAATTCTTCCTAATGTCTAGGCTAAATCTGCCCCTCTCCAGTTTGTACCCTTTCACCATTGTCCTACCATCCTATCACCACAAGCCTTTATGAATAGTCCTTCTCCATCTTCCTTGTAGGCCCCTTTCAGGTACTGGAAGGTCACTATAAGACTTCTTCAGAGCCTTCTCTTCTCCAGGCTGAACAACTCCAACTCTCTCAGCCTGTCCTCATATGGAAGATGCTCCAGCCCTCTGGTCATCTTTGTAGCCCTCCTCTGAACCCATTCCAACAGTTCCACGTCCTTGTTATGCTGAGGCTTCCAGAACTGGACACAGTACTCCAGATGGAGTCTCACAAGAGAGGCATAGAGGGGCAGAATCCCCTCCCTTGCCCTGTTGGCCACACTTCTTTTGATGCAGCCCAGAATATGGTTGGCCTTCTGGGCTGCGAGCGCACACTGCTGGCACATGCCGAGCTTCTCATCAACCATGTATATATGTATATAGCATTCACCAACTAATTATTTGCCCACTTACTGAGGATATGCCTTTGTATATTCAAGGTTATAATGAAAACTGGGTAGTAAGCAAGGCCATAGCTAACTTGTAGCAAACATATCAGCCTTAATAACCTTTTGTATTAGTGCTGGCTCCCAATCCTTGTAATTAAAAAATAATAAAAAATCCTTCCTGGACGTGTTCCAAAATGTTTGGAACACAATAAACATAGTATTTTGCTATGGTTTATTTTTCCTTCAACTAGTTTATATAACTATATTTCCTCACAGGTGTCCAGCAGCTTGATGCATAATGTGGTTTGAAATGAAATTATTTAAAGATTACTTGTCAGCAACACTTGTACTTTTCTACTTCTGTTTGGGACTTTTGGCATAATATGAGTTCTATATTTAGCATCTTACCATTTTTGACTAGCTTATTCCTCAGTCCTTCACTACAAAAATAGAATGGTCTCTGTTGGGCTACAGAGGTTTTGTTTTATCATGTTTGTTTTCCAGTTTTGAAATCTGCATTTATGGCCCCTCTTCTTCCTAGCCTGAGTGCAGGGAATAGTTTGCTTAAAATTCCAGGGACAAAAAGGTCATTAGACACCATTGATGACAGGTTTTTGTGACACAAGACACGTGTTTATGTAGACAGATGGTTCAGTTTCTCATCTAGAGGAGAACAGGTAGGGTTGTGCGACCCAAGCTTTACACTCACTCTTTAAAAAGTGTTCACAACTGCAATGACCAACAGGTGAACAGAATGGAATGAGAGAAAGACCTGGTGGGCATATGGTTGAGTACTGATGGCAGCCAAGAGCTCAGCTGGAGAGGCTGAGCAAGATTATGAAGCAGCCATGGCAGAGCTGTGAATCTCTTTCCTGTTGCTAGCAAAATAGCAAACCATGGATTCTTGTGCAGATGTCCCTTTTGTCCTGTTTGCACATTTTCTTGTTGCTGTGGGCTAGTAGATGAGACTACCGCTTCAATGTTTAAGAAAAGCATCACTGCCTGATAGTCATATGTAACCTACATATGAGGAAACCTTGCCTTACCAGTGTTTTTCAGTAAGCCACTTAAATTCTCCATGCATTTTTTTTTATCTATTGATGGGGTTTCAACACACAATAATTTTGTGCATTAACTTTGATGGGTATGCTGCATCAAGGCATTCGGTAGTCTACAACTACCTCAAACCAAAGCATCTTGACTTTCTGTAACTGGAATAGACCACACAGAATATGTTCAGCTCTGCCAGCTGTATACATGCCTAAAAGGAAGGTGAGTTTCTTCCTTTGCATACACACTGTGTTAGCTACTGATATCTTTGTCCCTGATTATTCCTGTTCCTTATGTTTTGGGAGTTTAATCATGTCTTCTGGAACATAGTGCTCTGTTCTTTACAAAATTCTTCTCCGAGGCTTGCACACATAGACATGGTGACTGGCTTTTAAAAGAAGCAGTGTATATCATAAGACAGAAAAAAGCCGAAAAAAGCATATTGAGAGACAGATGCTACCCCAGATATCAAAGTTTTTATTTCTGGATACTAGCTTTTCATCAGTGAAACTTGTGCTTTCATCTGAACGCTTTTGCTGGTCACTCAAGAAAATAACTAGTTGTACCATTTAATTTATAGAACCATTTAATTTCTGAGACAAGTCATTGTTTCTGTTTGTACCAACCTAAAGTGAAGAGCACATCTTCTGTTAAGGGTATATTCACACAGTGTATATATTAACATACACTCAGGTTACAGCATTATCTGAAGGCAATATCTAAATAGACCTGTGTGCTTAAATAATCTTCATTCTGCTCTTTGTTGCCCTGATTTGTTGTTTATAGTCATAAGCATCAGTTTTGTAAATGGACCGTCAGTTTATATGAACGGACAATTCTTCACATTTTGATGTATAAAACTGTAAAACAGACATAAAAATATACATTTGTCATTATTTTACATATTATTTTCTGTACCCAACCTTTAATTTAAAGAAGATTTAAGAGACTGGAAGCTGATGCTTGACCAACGTGATTTTGAGTTGACAGTTCCATGATGAAATTAAGCAAAACCATGAATGTATGTGTTATCTCCTGGTACTTAATGAAATAAGCAGCAGGCAATTGACCAAGGTTCCTCTTCTCTGAAATAAAAGTAATTTCTCTTCTTGCATACCGTTAGATTTGCCCATTCTTCCACTTACTTCTGGAAACTTAGACCATTTATTTGGAATACATACTCTGTCTTAAGTGGTTTATAAAATCTTCCTGTTCGGGTAGTTGTTAATCAAGGTGTGTGAATTGGGAAACACTCCTGAGAAGTACAGATTCCTCGAAGCAGTGACTCCCAGAATCAGTTCCCACCATGGGAAGTGGCAGTGTTTGCTCTGCGAGTGAAACACTGCATTGCAGCTAAAGGGAAATGGCAAAGCCAAGATTCTGTGTGCATGTAATGGTAACCACAGTGGTGAATAACAAATCTTAACATGCAAGAAGATTTTTATTAAAGTAACAGCAGAATAGCAAATTCAAGAACCCTCCTTTAAAAAAAAATGTATCTGGATTCTGACAGCACTCCTGCGCTTAAACAGCACAGAGCCTTTTAAAACCACGTATTGAGAGTGACTTATTCTGTTCTGACTCACTATTTATTATTCTACAAACAGCATTTTGTGAGACTGAGAGCTACCTACCAGGCAAGCATCTTAAATTGAGTTGTGTAATTTTAGCCATTATAAGTTACGCACAGCAATAACCAGGATAATGTAGTGAGTAAAGCTATGCTTTTACTGCAGGCCATTTTTCCAGAGCCCCTCTTGCAGACAAAGCACAAGGAGAAATCATCTTTTATTTTCTCAGTGCACTATCCCATTTTTCATTTCATTAGCATTTTTCTCCAATGTTTTTTTTTTCTACTGCAGTTAATCCAGCAAGCATTCCTCGCTTTTTCCTTTCATCCCATTAATTTTAATAGCTCTTGCACTTACCTGTTTTCAGAAGGGTTATAAGAACACAACTACGCTTTTTTCTATTTGATATAACTTTCACTTGTAGTTCAGCCCATGTTTTGTTATTTGGTTCTCAAGCTTCAAATCATACAAAGCACAGAAAAGAGTTGATCTATGTTAAGTTTCTTTGGTGCAAGGTAGACACTAAGAAGAAATATAAAGCCCAGCAATGTGCCCAGCTCACAAATGTAGTGATTTTTTTCCAGTAGTAGCACCAAGACACTGAAAAATAAGAAGGTGAAGAAATGCTGGCAAATCTAGTGTTATAGATACAAGAACTGTCTTATCATCATGATGAGTCACAGCATTGTGATACAGAGATGCCAGGAGCTTGTGTTTGGGTAACTCAGTACTGAAAAGGGTGAGTGACAAAAGCATTTATAATGACAAAATTCCACTGTAATTGGAAGCAGGAGATAATTCCCTCTGGTTCATTCTTTCTTCACTGAGGCCTGCTGACATCACTGCATAGTGGTATTTCTATAGCTAGGTTGTAATGTAGTGTAATTATTCCTGAGGACTAAAGTGTAATTGAGTGTTGCATCCATCTTTAGGGAATTAGTGCAGGGGGATTCCTGCTAGGAGCTTGGGGCTAAGTTAGCTGCTATCATGTCCTCTTATGAAATACGTTTAAGACGGTATATGAGAGTGGTTTTGTTTGAGGTTAACTAACCCTGTTCTACTGGTTATAAAAGGAGACTCCAGAGTAGATACGCAGCTTTTATACATCTGAAGTGGTGAGATGACTAACCATACAATTCTGCAGATGCTATGGGTCTTAGTGAGTTCAGGTGGGTGTTATACAGCAGCTAATGGTGCTGCTGGCTATTCTCAAATGCACACATCTGTCCAGCCAGTCCATTTGCTTGAAATCAAGTAGATACGCACGTTTTTGAACTTTCTGTGGGTCCCACATGAAAAATAATGAGTTCGCCCACCCTGGTAGTGAAATCCTTAACATTTTTGTCTGGATTTGGTAGGAGAATGTGCTCCCAGAAGCACAGCTATGCCTGAAATGGAGGTGCATGTTACAGTGCTTGTTCGTACCAGCCAGGCTAGCTTCATGCATTGATGTTACAGAACATTACAAATAAAATACACTCATATTCCTCAGTGAAACACAGGGGACTCCATTTTACCTATATGAAAAGCAAACTTCTGTTTCCAAAAAGGTCTCTAGTCTGTAATAAGTTTCTAAAAGCTGCAGTGACTACTTGATGCAAATGCTTTCTGCAATATGTATTAATTTGTCCTAGCTGGGAATGCCAACATACTACAAACACAATAAATCCAATGGAAAAGTTGCAAATTATACCCAAGAATGTTATTTCATACATGGACAGGAATTCTCCAGCAGAGATCACTATGTAGTTACGAAACTCTCACCTCAACGAAACCCTTTATCAGGGAGCTTAGTTATACAATGAGCAAATGCAAAGGTCCGCATGGAACAATCACTGTTGCCCAGATTGTGAAGCTATTCTGTTGAATCTAATCCCTGCTCGAGGCATGGTGGTCCCTTTGATCATACTCCAGCCCTTTGTTCTCCAATTTGCGATTGCCCTTGCTGAATCCTGCCTTGCTATGCTCCATTTTAGCATATGGATAAGGTAAAAAATAGGATGACAGAAGCTCAAATGTGGGAATATGTAACATAGCCTTTGCTTTTCACTGAACTAGAAGTTTGTTTGTGCTTTGTAAGTATCTCTCAACCACGTGCCTTGGCTGCGGCCCTCAGCAACTTCTGTTTTACCTGCTCAGAAAATTTGACTGTTACAGGAGAAAGGAGGACTCTTATCCTAGGTAACAAAATGCCACTTATGTTGCTGTTGCCAGGGGACTCTGCAACTGAAAAGGCAGACATAGCATATATGTGCTGAGGCAGTCTCTAAATCCTTCTCCTGTTCTCCTTAACCTGAATATGCATTGAAAAAAAAAGTATCTTTTGTGTATATACCTCTTGCTGGTATACTTGAGCTATATCAACTTCAGCAAATACTGCACCACAAGGTCATTGAGAGAAACGCAAAGAAATCCTGCGTTGGATGATGTCTGGTGCTGTCTGATGGACTGAGAAGTCATGAGCACTTGTAATTTTGTTTCATCCCAAAAGACCTGCTATGCAGATAAAAAGGAACTAGCCTGTGATGTAATTTTAAACGAGGCTGTGGAATCAGAAGTTTACAGTGAGTCTTTATGATTTTTCCTTGTTAAACCTCTTTCCACCTTTTAGCACTGGCCATTCATGGTTTTTCAATAGGTGATGGGTGATGCTTGTTTTCTCACCTCTTGCAGGCCAGTGGAAAGGGAAGCTGCGACATTTTGAGTTGGAGACCGAAACATTATTTAATACATTCAAGTTTAAATATTCCTGCATGCATGTATGAACTCTAAAAGCTTTTGGATGGTGTTGCCAAACCCCTTTAGAAGTGTTGTGTATGCTGGCCGATTATCTATCTATGGATAGTGGCCTTTCACAGATCACTTGTTAAGTCCTTTGTAGGTTTCCTAGGGATATATATGGTTGGACTCGATGATCCAGTGGGTCCTTTCCAACCTAGCAATTCTATGATTCTATGTATTGACCTGATGTAAAAAGTTATAATATGACCCTCATAGGCCTGGGGTGAACACTTGTTGGGCAAATATAAACTTCTTTATAGCTGCACAGAGTAGAAAAGCAAGTATTTGTCTTGGGCAACTGCAGAGAAGCTTGGTCAGCCACAGAAAATATGAGCAGTCAGAAACGCCTCTTCAGAGCTGTTTGCTCAGATCTGAGAGAAAGAACTAGGAAGAAGACCTGCTTATAGCCCCAGCTAAGCTGGGATGCAGACACAGGTGTTTGGATTTTGGACACTTGCATCATGTCTTATGCAGAAAGCAGTTTCTAGTAGAAACCATTCTATCAGATGAAGGTCGTCCTAGTTAAGGTTTTTTAGAAGGTTTTACGCTCGGCTGTACAACTGTCTTCTCAAATAAAACAGAGGGCAGCACTCAGTGTCTCTGAGAGATGCCTGTGAGAAGGTGCTCTGAGGGGAGCAGAAGAATAGGCAGGAAGGGGTGTGGAAGATGTCTTGTGACTAATTGCTGTTTGCAGCTGCAGACAGACACGTGCTTAATTATCTGCTATATGCATGCAAATCTGGTTTGCTCTCACTAGAGTCCAGATGTTCTCTTCCATTATACAAAGTACAACAAGCAAAACAAAAAGGGTCAGAGAGCAAAATAAAAGGGGCCAGGAGTGGCAGCTTCATTCTGTTTTCCTTCCTGTCATATGCTAGGCCTGCCCTACCATTTTCCTGAACTCCCCAATACTGACAAATTTTGTGAGTTCCATCTGGACAGAGAGGAGGTGAAGCCTGAGAGAAGTTGTTCCCCCCAGCTCCCCTCCCAGGGCAACACTGGGAAAGGGGTGACGCCAGGCAGAGGCCAGTCCGCGGAGGGACTGGGAGGCCCAGAATGCCATGCAAGCACCTACAAGTTGCCCGAGCAGGGCACTGGGTCTTACGTTGGAAGGGAGCCATGGCTGAGTTCCTGGGCACGGCCATGTAGCCTAAAATTGTTGAGTCAAGCTAACAGTCAGGATGGTTTCTAAGCAGCTTCTCTTCTCCCTCTCTTCCTTGTCTTGGCAGGGCTAAATCCTCTCAGAGCAGTCTTAAGGCTTACTTTTCCTTACAGAATCACAGAATCACCAGGTTGGAGGAGACCCATCGGATCATCGAGTCCAACCATTCCCACCAAACACTAAACCATGTCCCTCAGGACCTCGTCTACTCGTAACTTAAACACCTCCAGGGAAGGCGAATCAACCACCTCCCTGGGCAGCCTGTTCCAATGCCTAATGACCCTTTCCGTAAAAAACTTCCTCCTAACTAATCTCTAGCCTAAATCTCCACTGGCGGACCTTGAGGCCATTCCCCTTTGTCCTGTCCCCTGTCACTTGGGAGAAGAGGCCAGCTCCCTCCTGTCCACAACCTCCCTTCAGGTATTTGTAGAGAGCAACGAGGTCTCCTCTCAGCCTCCTCTTCTCCAGGTTAAACAACCCCAAAACACATCTTTACTTCTTCAATTATATTCTTTCTATCCATCCTTTAGGCCCACATAACCTCCTTTAGGTAATTTTTTTTTACTGATTAAAAAAATACAGTATTTTTTTACACAAAGTTAATTGAAACATTCTTTGTTTTAACTCTTTGTAGCAAAGTGCTTTTTCTAAGGTCTATACATTGTGTTCCCAACATTTAAAACCAAGAAGGTACATAAACAAATCTAGATCCTTTTCTTTTGTCAGCCCAAATCTGGGAAACAATAGAGCTATGTTGATTTATACCAAGCATGCATCTGGCCTTTATTCTGTTTTATGGCATTCAGTGCCTCTTTGGAAGATTTAACCTATTCATTCCGTTTCAATTAAATAACAATGATGATCATTAGTGGTTTTGTGGTGTCTGTTTTGAATTAAATGTGTTCCAAATACATACATCATGTTTATTTCTTTTATCTTTTGTGATAAATGCAATATACATAGATTCAGTGATCACATGTCCTCTTAAGTGGCTCGGCAGTGGGAACATTTCCTTCTTTTAACATGGCAATATCAAGTTACAAGAATCTACTAAATAGAACTTATCAGTTCGAAATGTGGTCCTGTTCTTCTGCATGCAGGGATAATGAAATTCACACAAGGCTGTTCTTTTCTCTGAATCCGGTACAGGCGTAGCAGGATGACTGCAGTTAATTCTGATCTCGAGCAGCATGGCAAAGAGCTGAGCCTGGGTGGGCTCTTTGTGCGTGCAGGCTGGCAGGATGATGGATGGTGGTCTGAGACCTCTTCCCAGTGCTGCCCTCACCACTGACAGGCAGAAGGGTTTCTGTGCATAGCCTCCTTGCTTCCATCTTATTCCTGATGCAAATACCCTCATGTAAACTTTCCATTTAGGTATTTTTGCATAAAAATAACAATCTTAGGTTTTTTGGAAGCTGTCCACTGCCCTTTATTACATAACAAACACATTTAATCTGTAATAACAATGTTCTGTAAACCTTGGAAATATCTTAGAACGCATTTTTAATAAACTGCATATAAGATTTGCTACATGTTTTAATAAGGTGTGTCAGCCAAATTCCTGTGAAGTGGTTAGATCTTTCCACTAAGCCACTAAACTCTGGATCACGCCTACGTGTTTTCTTGGAGAATTGTGCAGGGTGCCTTTAGCTTTATTACTGTGGTTACTGTCTCCAGGGGTATGCTATCCTTAATTTAACTGAGTACAGCAAAGGGGAAGTTAGAACTTTATTACTCATTTGACACCTTGCTCTTAGGTAAATTTTATTAGCTGAAACCTTTGCCATAGCCAGAGGAATTGGTATCTAAAGGTATTACTGACTCTGGGTTTGTATCATCTGAACAATAATTCTGACCAGAAAGTAATCAGAAGGATCTAGAATTAAGACTCAGGGCAGCTGCTGTTACTTAACAAGGTAAATCCTCTATTAAGGAATACCTCTTGTTGATAGATTTCAGCTCATTATGTTATTAACTCATTGTTAATTAAAATCGTGCCTGCAAGAGCTGGACACAGAGCCATTTATTTCTTTATTCTTTAAAATTATTTTCTTTGTATGCCCTCAGGTTTCAAAACCCAGATCTGAACAGTCCTTTTGAGACTGAAATTCTAACAGTATTCTTCCATATTAATCTATAAATTACTGACATTCCTGTGAATGTAATTATTCATTCTTACCAGTGCAAAGTTCTCCTGTGACAGGAATCTTAGACATAGACTCCCGTACAATAGAGAAATCTGTTGCTATTCCCAGTTAAAATATAACTGAACAGAGACAAAAGATCATGATGCCAACTTTTTTGTCTTTTTATTCTGTGTAATAATGCAGCAGTGCTCAGTCTTTATCAATGAGCGGGTGACATCTTAACAAAGAAACTGTGACGGATGGAACATTGCACATATGCTTCACATTCAGAACAACCTATAGGAATTGGCTGAGGCACAAAGTAATGATAGGAGTGTATTTTAAAAAAATCTTACATAATTTGAATGCTATCAGCTGCAAACTAGGTGACACAGTATAATATGAACAACAGGTCACAGTTTGATTTCACTGCTACAGAGGGTCCCCAAAATTAACAGAGAGAACATAAAGACTCATCAGTTATTTTGTTTGTAATTCTTTTTACTCAGAGGATGCTTTATTGCTGCTCTGGCAACAACCAGCCTCTTGCAGTTTTGAGATGTCTGGGCCAGCTGCAAAAAGCAAGTTTATGCTTCTGCCTTGCAGTCTTAATGCCTTTAGTGAAGCTATAACATTGTATTATGGCACCATCCCTGTTAATGTAAAGTAATTCCTTTTGCCAGGGACATCCATTTAATGTATTTTTAGAAAATACAGACAGATTTACAGAAGACCAGACCATTGTGCCCTAAATTTCTTTACATCATTAGAGAAAGATATAGAAGTTATTTTAAATGAGGAAACCGCAAAAGAAGGGTAAGAGGCATAAAGCATGGTGAGAGTCCATTACAAAGCCATAATGCATTTATAGCATTTTCAGTAGACTGCATTTTCCAGGCTATTTTATGAGTGGCAGAAAGGAGCAGAAAAAAACCCCTCAAACTAATTCAAAGAGGCCTCCAAAAGAGACAAAGCTACTAGCAGGGGGAGAACTAACATGAAATGGCTCACATGTGACTCCAGATAAGTGGTTACAAAATTGGAGAAAGTTAACTCGCTTGATTCATTTTGCTGCTGGCACAGTGAAAGGTCAATGGCTCTGTGTTTTACATGAAAGCTCCACAGTAACAAAAGCGCAGACCCTTAAGCTCAGACACGGGAATACTGTTAAGAAGTTTTACTTGGAAGCTTCTGCTATTAGAAACTTAAGCTAGAGAATAATATATGAACAGTGAAAAGGAAAAAATCTTCTCCTTGTCTATACATGCCTTTTTTCTACAGTGAATGTATATTTCCTTCTACAGTGACTTGTGATCTATTTATTTGCCTGCAGTTCTCACTGTGAGGCTTCCTAACTCTTTCAGCTGCCATTAATCTGCTTGTGTTTTGTAGTTATAATAAATGGGAACTCACGAACCTTGGTATCATCCACCTCAGAGAACATGATCCTATTAAATCTAATACAAATTAACTGGCGGAGAACCCTTTGCCCTTGATACTTATATGGACAATAGAGGGATTTGGTGCTAGCAATACTGATGTGGTTTAGTCTAGAAAGGAAATCTCTTTTCCTTATGTAATTGATTCAGGATTCACTTGAGCCATTATGGCAATCTAAACACATTGTTAAAGAGTTTGGGGTTTTTAGTCATGCACTCTTAGTATATTGAACAGTATATTTGATCCCATTTCTTTAAACTTTTCAAAACCTTCTTCAGAAACTTAAATTTCAGGAGGTACAAACCACACAGCAAGACCTTGTCAGCAGACATTAAGATATGCATTTCTTTGCTTATTACTTCTAATTTTAGGTAAATGAAGCAAAACGCAAGCTGTAATACTTTTGCACCATTGAACATAAGCAATAGGTAATAATGGAGGCTTGGAGAGCATGACTAGAATTGAGAGTTTTTACCACTGAAAATATTAGTATTATTTCAAGACTTGAACAGCATATAGTAAAGATGACTAGAAAATTTAAAAAAATTACAGGGAAAGCTTCGCCTGTGGGAATTCTTGATTTTTATTCTAACATGGGAATTGATGGATTTTGGGCTTGACCTGAAACACTACAGCTAAAGGAGGTAAATAATCTATGGAAGTTATGGCAACATTTAGATGATGGAAGCCTTGGAACTACTACTTATAACAATAAAATACCCCATGACACAGGGTTTACCCAAAATTAACATTGGTATTTATTCTCTGCTCCCTCTCAGCCCCATGATGCTTTCACTGCATCCCACTCCCTCCACAATTAGCTCTACAGCTGAGAAACCTCTTTATGAACACAGATTTCATAGTTTTGCCTCCAACAGAGTTGTCATAAAAGAAAAAGCAACACAAGATTTGGTGTGAACAGCTTTCTGACACTTTTGCCATTCTGCAAAGCTGCAAAAATTTGATAAGGGATTAATGACCAAAACCACAACGGCTATCATAGAATAGCTTGGGTTGGGAACCTTAAAGAGCATCCAGTTTCACCCCCTCTGCTGCTGGGCAGGGATATCCCACTAGCTCAGGATGCCCAAGGCCCCATCCAACCTGGTCTTGAACAACTCCAGGGATGGGGCAGCCACAGTTTCCCTGGGCAACCTGTGCCAAGCCTCACCACTCTCATAGAGAAGAAATTCTTCCTTGTATCTAGTCTAAATCTGTCCCTCTCCAGTTTATACCCATTCCTCCAGACCTATCACTACAAGCCTTTGTAACCAGTCCCTCCTCAGCTTTCTTGTAGGCTCCTTTCAGGTGGCTATAAGGTCTCCTCTAAGCCTTCTGTTCTCCAGGCTGAACAAGCCCAGTTCTCTCAGCCTGTCCTCGTATAGGATCATAGAATCATAAAATAACCAGGTTGGAAGAGACCCACTGGATCATCGAGTCCAACCACTCCTATCAAACACTAAACCTCCAGACCTCCAATCACATTTGTAGCCCTCCTCTGAGCCCGTTCCAACAGCTCTGTATTGTTCTTATGCTGAGTATTCCAGAACTAGATACAATACTCCAGATGAGGTCTCACAAGAGAGGAACAGAGGGGCAGAATCATCTCCCTTGATCTGCTGGCCATGTTTCTTTTGATGCAGCCCAGGATGCGGTTGGCGTAATTCTATTAATTCAGCTAGCACCTCATTCCAAACACACTGAGGACACTGCGGCCCCTTGAGCAAGAAGGCAGTGGATGGTGGGAGCAAACATTTCATGAGGTGGGATGGAGCATTTGTTTGCATCACTGTCTCCTTGATCTAGGACCAGCCTCAGAAAATGTTTTAATTATACAAAAGAGATTTGGCACCAGGGAATTAGAAAAAAAACCTATCAAAATGCTGCTTCTGAATAACAGCGGAAGAAGTAGTCATGTCTAGTCCTGTATTCAGAAGCATGAAACAGAGTTCTCCACTCACCACCATGGGTCACAGTCTGATAGAAAGTACAAGATCTGAATGTCAAGTAAAACAGTTTTGCTCATATAGCCCGGGAATTCATGCTACATAAGTGTAGCAGGTGCAACTGCTGTTCCTATTATAACTTACCTTCATTTAATCAGGAAAAAAGCCTATGGAAGAGACTTTCTGGCTCTGAAGATTACAAGAAAAAATACTCTCTTTCTGAGGTTTTTATATAACAGAATTCTAGTAAGCAGATTTGATGGACTCCTGCTTATTCAGGCAGATCAGTTTCTTAAAGTTACAGAAAATTTTGCTTAAAGCAAGCAGGATTTAGCAGCCTGTAAAAAGCATATAAAAGAAGCACCAGGTTAAAATAACCAAACGAGAAAATGGATGGTTTTAAAAACATACTGCATTTATTTGGCCCCAGAATTCCTAGCATTGTAACAAACTCCCAGAGTTTCACTCCTTAAAGTGCTTCAAACTCCATTTATATTATTACTTTTAACATTAATGTACATTTCTGTATAAACATCAATCCAAAGACGTTTATATTTTTATAAAATTCTGTATATCAGGGGATCAAATTTGCTCTCAAGATGGCTAGCATTGAGGCAGATTTCCAGAATTAAGACACTGGAGTTGCTCAAGTCTGTGATCTTGTGTGTGAGAGCAGAATTTGGCCCAGTAGGGTATATACAATTATATTTTATGCATATATTTCAAAAGGCACAATGTATTACCTTGGAAAACAATAACATTTGAAAGGGAGTGTATTGAAGAAAATACTTTTCATTTGCTTTGGCGTAGTCCACATCTAGAAGATGCATTTGCTTACCAGCTGTTCTGAACAACCAACCTGATGACAGTGACACAGTGATCAGGGGAAACCATGTTGCATAAATTCACACAGTATTTCAGCAGGCCCAACCTAATGTGTGTACAAGTACCATTACAGCAAAGTTACTTTGCTGGGCACCCATGCAAACTTACTGCACCATGAACCTCTGAAATTCTTCTGGTGGAGACATGTTTGTCATTGATTTTAATATTCCGAACACAGCCAAAAAACGGGTCTTCAACTGGATGCCAGAGTGTGTCCAAATTTGCTAAAAAAAACCCCAAGTTAGAAAGATCAAATTAATAAAATACAAATGATTTTCAAGCACATAAATTACTGCAAAGCTTTCAAAAGAGAGGGAATAATAAAGGTCTAGATGGATGAATAGAACCTTTGTGTTTTGAAAGAAAAAAAGCCAGTAGATGGATGAAAAAAGTAAAGCAGCAATAACATTACCTGGAATTTTCCCAAAGTAGAGAGGCCAGCGCACACGTCTAGGAGGAAAGGGTGGATGTCCAGTGGTATAGTTACTCTGTGCGCCCACCTCTAGTTGCACAGTGTTTTCCTGCTGAGACACTGCAAAGAAGCAGGTAAATGAGTACTCTTTCTCAACCCCATTAAAGAATCAACTAGATATGGCAGTATTTTAAAATAACATGTCTTGAAATTTAACTCATAGGAAAAAATAGATTTTATTTCAATTAAAAGGCAAATTGACATATCTAGGTACTGGGGGATTAAACACTGCCAAAACCCCTGTTTCAGGTAAAGCACTGAATTAACACAAGACACTTACATTGCTCTACTGTATTGTCAGAATAAACAGAAATGAAAAATTAATAAAAATCTGGAGCTGCAATACACTGTGCAGATCATCCTTTTGAGACTTCAGAAGAACTGGTATGACACAACATACCTGCAATAGTATGCCATTGTCCATTAGACAGAGATTTCTTAGGTGTGACTGATGTCTGGAATTGCCCAGCACCACTATTTCCAGCAGCAATGACCTGTAAAATAGCTATCTTGTAAGTTACCGTGACAAAGAAAAGCACAAAAGAAAAATACAGTACTTTGCTTAATTTACTGAACTTGTGATGGCTTGGTTTCATCTAGTTTTAAGAGTTAGAGTCATTGTACACAGAATTTAGGAATTACTCTCTCCAAGAGGAAGCTGAATTTCCCTAATAGAATCCCAGGAGAGGATATTTGACAAATCTTACAAGCACAAACACATACCTTTGTCTCTCCCCCTCTATCTTACAAAATTATGTTAATTCTTCTGATATAATCTCTCTGAAACAAGGTCTTTCCTACTAGGCTGTCCTTTCCTTTCCTAAGGCAGTCATCTATACACTTGGCATCTCCTGAGAGAATCTCTGTAATACATTTCTATGGCCTTTCACATAATTTTGGACTACCCGTAACTCACTCACAAGGCTCTCAGTTTGACTATTTATGGTGGCATTTTGAAGAAGCACCTGCTTATACCTTCTCTCCTCTCGCTTCTCATTCCTTGTGAGTGCATTACTTTTCAGCATCTTCCAATCATAGAATCATCAGCCTGCAAAAGACCTTAGAGATCATCAATTCCGACCATACCTGTCCACTACTAAATATATCCCTAAGCATTTAATCTATCTGCCTTTTAAACACCTCCAGGGATGGTGACTCAACCACCTCCCTGGGCAGCCTGTTCCAGTGCCTGATAACTCCTTCTGTGAAGAAATTTTTCCTAATGTCCAATCTAAACTTCCCTTGACGCAGCTTAAGGTCATTCCCTCTTGTCCTATCACCTACCACTTTGGAGAAGAGACCAACATCTACCTCTCTACAACCTCCTTTTAGGTAGTTGTAGAGAGTGATAAGGTCTCCCCTCAGCCTCCTCTTCTCCAGGCCAAACAACCGCAGTTTCTTCAGCTGCTCCTCCTAAGACTTGTAAGACTTTCAAACTTCCTTTTCATGTGCTGGTTACAATAAATCTGGTAATGGTCAGGTAACTGATATGCTGAGTCTACTTTGTATCAGGCTGCTGATGATGTCCAATTGACCTTTTATTTCTTCCTGTTGCATCCCATCCATACTGACAGCCAGCAATAACCTAAGTTACTGCTGAAAAAAGCTGTGACTCATGCACTTAAGGAGTTCCCAAATGTTGATGCCCCTGCTTCTATGTGCTAGTTGTGTCTTGAACCAGATCAGTGACCTGGGAGAAACTAACTGACAAAAAAATAAAAATAATGAAACCAAATTCCCTAATGTGGAAAGACAGGAGCAAAGCTGAGCATTCTGAAGTTAGGTTGATTCATGTTGGTTTCAACTGTGGCATGAGACAGTAGGTTCTGACATTTTTTATTTGATGTCTCTCCAGTAGTAATCATAACAGTTTTGTAGTCCAAGACTCACATTCTGAAGCTGTAACATTTTGAAAAAGCAACAGTGATAACAATCACCACCATGACACACCCTTCAACTAGAGAAGACGCTAATGCAAAGCAAGACTGCTCAAGTTCTGTGACAGCTGTGGTTATAGCGCTGCGTTGCTACAGCCACATGCTGACTGAAGTAGAAATGGGAATAAGCCATGTTGTTCAGTAGTCTCTGGCCAAAACCCTAGTGAGCTTTTTGCAAAGGCCCAGAAGCCCCAAAAACTGAAGACTGCGCCCTGCTGATGACCACTGTGAAGAAAGCATGAGCAAGTTAGTGTGCATGCAACAGAAGCTGCTAATACAGGCACAGAAACAGGTTAAATGTTTAGTTTTCTGTGTAATGGCTTTAAGCAATTCTGAGGAAGCAGTTTAACTTTATATCTATAGACAAATGCTGTAACACACAAGTACAGAGTTCAAGGAGATAATTTCCCCTGTTGAATAAAGGAAATGCAGCTGAAATGGAAACACAGCCTGTACTGACCTTTCCTCCTTCCATGTAAATAGTCAAGTAGCTGTCCTGCTTGCTTCCAGCATGAAGGAGTATACCTGTTGAACTCCTCGGCTGAATGGTAAATACAATCCGAAAACCCAAGCCCATCAGCAAATTACCTGTGGAGAATTAAACAGGGGGTAGAGGAGTGTTCATAGGAGGAGATAATTGGAAAACCACATTAAAAAGACATTAAAAAATCCTTACACAGACACACAGACACACCCACCCACCCCCATTTAAGACATAATTCCATACACCACAGTCTCTGCACAGCTTACCAATGGTAATATATCCTCCTTTGTTAAAGAAATAAATCCCTGCCTCCATGGGAACATCCAGACATGGAAGTATGCCATTTTTTTGCTGAGGTGCATTCATGACTTTTCCATTCATCTTAAAATTCCTCAGGCAACCCTTGAAACTGTTCACTGGTATATTCTGAAAGTATATTTCAAAACTTGAATACTAAAGCATGATGGCATTTCTTTTAGTAATAATACCCACTAATTCCTTTGTATTGTTGGACTGTAGAAAGCAACTGGCAGTAAAACCACCTAAAACTCATCTCTGATGTGGTGAAAATGTATTCCAAAATTTACTAAGAGTGTTTAAACCAGAAAAATAACAGTTAATTCTGAGTTAACATAAGTCCTGTTTGCTGAACAGATGATTCCCAATGACGTGTTAAAAAGACAACACAACAGGAGTTGTGAAATCTCAAGCATGCTCTTCCCTTCTTAAGATGCTGTTTATTTAAATGACTTTATAAGAAGTCCCGCATTGTCCAATTTTTAAGGTAACAGGAACTACACGTATTTCAGATTAAAATCCAGTCCTCATTTCATAATTACCTAATTAAAAGGACTCCTTTGCTACTCTACAGATTATTGCTTAATCCATTGAGGTAAATATTCTGCAGGGAAAGGGTCCAGCTGGGAGCTATGCGAACAAGCGAGGGCTAAGATCTGTAATGAACAACTGCAAAACCAGTCACACACAGTGACTGGTCAGTGCTTCGAAATATCCCTCAAACTTCTTCAAAGTGGAAATCCTCCATATTAACACTTTGATATATAATTAGTGCAGCATGGGGAGTGTATGGGGATGGACGTGTCAATTATTTACCTGTCTTTTTAGTGATGGCAGCCCTCCCACGTAGATTGGTGGTTGGATGCTGATAGCAGAATGTGTTGCTAATCTTCCATGCTGGGCCCTTAGACCATCAACAACAAGGCGGACGTGCATCCTGTCAGTGCTGAAGGCCACCTTTGCAGGGTGCAAATGTAACAGAATGAAAAATCCAAGGCAAATGAAAGCTACTGGAGATTTTTTCTTTAACTTAAAACACCATATTGTTGAAATCTTTGAACAGAAAATAACATGATGGGACTATCAATCCCTTTAAGCTGTCTCATAAGGAAGTCCTGTCAATTACATGAATGTTCAGGTCTAGGAACTAACTTCAGATGACCAAATCAAATTTCTAATACCTTAAAAATTCAATAGGCTGAGCCTGCTGAATATTAGCGGTGGTTTCCCCAGAGTTCCTGTTCCATAATACTCACAGTGTGCCACTGCCCATCATTGTATTTAATACTGGTTTTGATTTTGATTCGTTTTCCTCCAGAGCCAAGTGAAAAGACAAAACGTCCTTTAGAAATGTGGAGAGCGATATAAGAGTCCTCAGACTTTTCCTCCATGAAAACTATTAAACCTTTTGATGACTGAGTCCGTATATCTACTGAAAAATGTAACCTGCAGTGGAAGGTAAGTACATAAAAATATAGGTTTGTTTTGTTAGTTGTTTGTATTCTTTCTGTTCTGCAGAAAAAAACCCAGTGAAACTCCATCCGTTGCAAATGCAGAATAGCTTTTGTGTGGAATCACTGTTCTATGTTGCCATCATTTCTGAATGCGAATGAAAGTTGACATATTCAGGCTTAAGACTTGGCATCAATATGCAGTGTAACTGTCCACCACATCCAAGTCAATCTACTCAGTTTGGGTAAATGTTAGCAAAGAAAGAAAAAAAAATCCTGAACCCCTAGAACAAGTCTTCTTTTATGCCCCAAGACACAAGCAAGAAGAAAATCCTAGTTCTTAGCATCCAAAGGTACAAGCAACTTTGAAAATTCAAGTATGAGGAAGAAAACAGAGAACATTTGTATTACCTGTCTATAGATGACAGTGGAGAAAATGTGTAGGTTATGAAACTGTTGGGGGTATTTCCAAAGAGATACGCTTCGCTGCTGTTGTTTAACTCAGCTGGTAAAGTGTGGGTTTGCTGGTTTTGCACATTAGCGGCTTTCAGATGATTAAGGTATTTATCATTCTGTACCTGTAAGACAGAATCAAACATGAACGTGAAAAAACTCCACCATTTCAATCTACGTGTTTAAGAATTCCCACCTAAGGTATTCAACAGCCTTTAAATTACAGACGAGCTGCTGTCATTCTGGACAGGTATGAGTTTAGCACAGAACTTCAACACAGAAAGAATCTGCTTCAATTGTGAGATGGAAGGAAAACAATAACATCTGAATCTCAGTTCTAGAAACCATAGCTGTACAGGTAAAGTCATGCCACCAATACGGAGCAAAGATTACAGTAAAAGTAAGCATACCTTGAGCATCTTAAACCTGAGAGGATTTTTAAACTCTTTCAGCAACCGTGGCTCATGGCTCTCATATGTGCGACACCCTCCAAGAGACACAGCAGTCTTTGCAGTATATTTAATGAGATTTTGAACCTCAGGGAGCTGACCTTCCCTAGAGTGATGAAAGCAGTAAATGTTGTGACATCAGAATGCTTTTCTTTAGCAGTATCAATGACATATTGTAAAAGTGTGTTCCGTACAAAACAGATTTCCCAGTGATGTGATGTTAAAGTACCAATTTTCATTTTTTCAATGAAAAATGTTAGCTTCAATGCTATAAAAAGTATTCATATTTGTCTGGGTTTTGCCCATTTCTTTTCGACTTTGGAAAAAACTGTGATGTTTTGTTCCCGTCTCTTCTAAACAAAGTATTTTTTGCTAAAAGCTATCTATTTTTAAAAAGCAAACAAATATTGCCATTAGAAAAAGGGGGGGAAACGACAGCAGCCTTGATTTTAAGATTTCTGGAGCAGGCTATGAAATCTTGCTTGTTAATTATGCACAAACAGTGACAGAACAAGAAAACATGGCAATATGAGGTCCTGCTACCTCAATGATTTACTTTCTCCTTAAAGATGTTCTAATGAGATTTGATGAGGGGTAAAGTTCATCACAACTTAATATGTAGCTTTAGTGAGGTAGCCAAATTATCAGAAAGAATGTCAAAAGCAATTTCTTGTGTGCATAAAGGATAATATTAAGTAATACTATTATTTTCTAAGCTGTACACAGCATCTCTCGAATAGTAAATTACAAAACACTTTAAAACTAGAAAAAGCAGTTAAGCTCCTTGTTGTTTTATAAGAAGAGTGATAGGGTTGGGAACAGAATCTGAACTACTTTGATTCCAGTCCATTTCTCCATTCACACAATCAGACCAGTTACAATATTAATTCCCCATCTGTTTTTCTACTGAAAGCAACTTTCCAAACTTAGCTTCTAATAGGGAGGTTAATATACAAGATGCTTCATTGTCTTGCAGTGCTTTAAATAAAGATACAATTTGAGCAACCTGATCTACTGAAAGATGTCCCTGCCCATGGCAGGGGTGTTGGACTAGATGACTGTTTAAAGCTCCCTTCCAACCCAAACCATTCTGAGATTCTATGATAATCAAATCCAAATACACAATTTTTTTTTCAAATTCTACATATGTATAAATATTCATCAAAACTTAGCCAAAACAAAGGCCCACTAGACCATTACTTGTGACTGAAGTAAAGCTTTTCTTTAAAGAACATATTTACGCCTACTTCCTCTCCTAAATTTCGCCACTAAGATGTCTCTAAAAATTGGGTAAACATGAAAGGAGAGACAACATAGATTAAGCCCATGATTTCTAAACACAGATTCTCATTTGTTTGTACAACTGTTTTACTTATGTCTTTAAGCTTTGCTCATTTCATTACCTGGCTCCCTGTGTAGCTAAAATGACAGAGTCTAGCAGATCTTTGTGGATGCCTTCTTGGGACATTCCCAATTCACTATATTGAGTTCACTCTTTCACTGAAAGACTACTAATCAGGTATGATTCAGACTAAAATTCCATAACATCTGAACAGTAGATTTAATTACAAGTTGATACCATGTATAATATGCCTGAATACAAGAACACTTGTCATCAGCAAAGTTATGCATTCAGGAAGGCTTTACACATGTAGAAGGAAAGCATTACAGCAAAACAGTGATTTCAATAAGATTAACGAAGGAAAACAGGCTAAAATACATGAAATGAAATTCTTTCTAGGCCAAATACCTGTTTATGAAGATGTTTGAAATGCAACCTTCAAAATTATCTCCACCAAATTGTATAGGTTCAGTTAATGCCCGTGGTCTTGGAGAGTCAATTAATGCTAATGCCGACTTACCATCGACCAGCAGGTTTACTCTGAAACAAAGTGAACAAAAATAAGCATGAAATCTGAAGAAATAGTTGTGAACAGAGATGTGTGTGTATATATACATAAAAGCATTCAACAGATGTGTTTTCTTGTTACAATGTAATTATGCTAGAGCTTCATTAGCTTACTTTGAGGATCTTTTCAGTATGTGCTCATTGACTGCTACAAAACTGCTCTCCTTTTTGTTAGTAGATATTGAGCAAGAGTTGAAGCTCACACTTCAGTCCTACAGTGAAATCCTGGTCTAACTGAAATTCATGAAAAAACTCTCACTGACAGCTATGGGACTTAATATTCATCCTTTGTGCCAAAATGGTGGACTTGACAGCTTAGCAACAGCTAGTACAGATAATGTTAAGTTATAACTACTTGAAATATAGCCAGTCATTTAGAACTTTCCACTCCAACTTATGACATTTTGTGTCCCACAGAAATTAACATGACATAGGGCTTTTCAGTAAATTACCTCTTCTGATATCTACATAACAGATAATTATTGAAAAACTAGACACAATATTAGCTTCTTTCCTGGGCCTTTAACCACCTATCATATATTGACATACGTAAAGGCTGTGGGAAGGGGAAGAGCTCCAAAGCTCCAGCTTCACAAGCAGTCAAAACTCACAGTCTATAGAAGACATGCACACTGCTTTACAGCTGAAACATCACAGGTACTGACATGCTCATTCACAGATCAAAAATCTTCTTTTGCCTCATTATTTCAGTATCCTCTACTAACTTAGACCATTTTTTTTCTGCATATCCAAAGAACAAGTCATACAAAATTTTAGCCTTCTTTCTCTAACCACAACAAAACAAAATCAGATGAACAACTGGACTCACCTGTTGTCTGTTTTTATTACCATCACATAATGCATTGACCCATCATCATATTTCTTTTCCACTTTGATTTCCTTCTCTCCCATCTTCGCAATTACAAAGCCAGGACTCAGAAAGATGGTTAGAATATTAGGCTATAAAAGAAACCAACAAAACGATCAGATAAATGCAAGTGCTTTTAGTTCTTGATATTGCCATTAATACAGTTCTCAGTGGTCTCTTGTGGGAAAGAAATTTTCTTACACTGAAACTATATTTCTCAGTCATCTAGTACCAAGTATCGTGCCCAGTTCCACATGATTTGTATAGTTCCTGTTTTAAAGTATCTCCACACTCTGAACACCGAACAGTTATTTAAAATACTTGTTTAAACTGTTTTTACAAAAAGAAGAGGATTCAGTTCTCCACTTCTCAAAGGCCTGGTGTGCATTCACTTCTTAACCCCTCCAGCCAGCAAGAATGGGGTCCTACTTGAACCTTCCAGTTCTCTGATGTTACATAGCCAAAATCAACCTTTTTCCTGATGCTGTCACATCTACATGTTTTTTGAACACCTCCAGGAATAGTGACTTCACCACTTCCCTGGTCAGCTTGTTCCAATGCTTGACCACTCTTTTGGTAAAGACATTTTTCCTAATATCCAATCTAAACCTGAGTCCGTTTCCTCTTGTCCTATAACTTGTTACTAACATAACAATCTGACACCAAACTGACACAATCATAAACAAATGTAACTGAACCAGAAATAAAATCCATCACAAATTCTAAGTTGAACATGTTTCATACCCATAGATTGTAATTTAAGAGCGTTCCAGTCGATGCCATGGTCTGAAAGCCAAAGCCAACCTGGAAATCCTTGGGAAATGGGAAACCCACTGCACTCAGGCTCAGTGTTCCCTTCTTGGAGAAAGCTGCAGATCTGATGAGCTGAAAGACGGATAGTAAAGCTTTTGGTGATTTTCCTTTTATTCAGAAGAAATGCTAACAACTGTCACACTCAACCTAAGTGTGATCAACTCCAGTCAAAATCAAGCAGAAGGCAAACTAAAAGTAGAATTATTTCGGTACAGAACTGACTGAAAGAATTCATTTCACCAGCATTAACTATGATCTGAGAAACTCTAAAGAGAGATGAGGCTAGCTGAGTACAACAAGCTGTTTGCCTCTAGCTCTTCTTTGCATTGATATGATGGCTTTGAAAGTTTTCACATTTTGAGACACAAAAGTGAGCAGCTGGAGGAATCATTCTTAAATATGGAGCTGTGCAGATGAGCTACATAACTGAAGCTGTGTGAGTCATAGGACAGAATATACCGGGGCCTTTTTGAACAAAACACGGTTTAATACCTGAGAAGCTATATAGATACAGAGAGAGAACGACAGTCAGATCTACTGCCCAGGGAAATATCCTGCAAAGAATTTGCTCTGTGAAAGGTGTAGATGCTACAAAAGGAAAGCAAATGAGCACAAATTTTCAGTGCAATGCAACAGTGAAAAAAGCAAACAGGGTTGTGCACCATGTAAGCAGCAGTAAGTAAAAGCAGAAGGGTAGTTTTCATGCCTCCATGCAGCACTGGTTAAGCCAACACTGAAATGTCACATTGTTCTATTTTAAAAAGAGCATGGTGAAACTCAAGGGTGCACATAAAATAATTATAAAACAATCAGATGAGTGCAGCAATAGCCTCATAGTGTGAGGCTTCAGTGAAAGCAGAGCCTGCATAGCTCTTTCAAGAAAAAAGGAGTTTGGAGGGAATATAAGCAACTTGGCAATGACAGAACATGAGAAATATTAAGTAACTAAGTATTCTGGCCTAATCAATAACAGAAACCAGAAGCCAGTAAGTTTACATGGTGAATATGAATTCCTAATTGTACATAGTACAAATTAAGTGAGTGGACCAATGTGCAGGAGCAACCTATCCCAGCTGGGGTGAAGACTCCTTTCTTCCGTATCTTCATACTGAGCCTGGGTTATTTTATTATCATCATTAAGTTAACCAAATATATTTTATCATATAAGTAAAACATAACAGTCCAGGATTTATAGGCAAACCAGACTCCATGAACTCTAGCAGAAGTTTTTAAGAAACTTTGTCAGTTACCTTCCAGTCATCTGAACATTTCTTGCTGACACCAACAGTCTCATCAAAAATAACAGATGCAGTGTTAGGGTTTTTCACATTCTTCATGCAGCCTCGGAATGGAGGTGTGGATATATTAAAGCTGATTTCAGAGAGTGGAAGGAAAAAAAAGAGTTCAATAGCCTGTTATTTCAAAGCCCACACCATTACAGTACTCTGTAAATGCTGACAATATATAAGAAACAGAAAAACACAACAAGAGCAACCTTTCTTGTATATGTATACCTCATGCTGCTCAAACCAAATTTTCAGGATACATTCCAAACAAGATCCCATCACTAGCCAAAATTCACAGGTTATGATCGTGTATTATATCATGGTTATTTTCATATCACCTAAGATACCTGATACAGAGTATGAAAAAATTGCCTAAGCAAAGAGCTTAGATGGAGTTTCCATACAAACCCTGTGTATCAGTCATTTTATAGTTACGCACCGTTCCCGTAGAGAACGTGGAATTCCGCCTAGATAGTACTTAGTGAAAAGGAAGACGTTTATGTTGGCTTTAATATCAGGACTGACGTGGACAGTATTCTTACTTCGGGCAAGCACCAAATGAATCTGAAATAGGAGAATAACGAGAATTACTTCACTCAGCAGAAACAAAAATCATATAGCAGATTAAAAGTACACCCAAGGCAGGACACATATTCCCGCCTCTCTCCCCAGTCTTGTTTACTAGTGCCTTAAATACAGAATAACTGCAGTATTTCAAAGGTACTTGGCAAAAACTGTGCATTTAGCCAAAGTAAACGCTTAAGGAAAATGCTCTACAAGGTGAGGTTTTATTTCCCTCAGGAAGACTGCCCTGAAAATACACCTCACCTAACATTCATATACTGCCTTCTATTTGCAGCTGAACTTTCAGGAGCTGCTGCCTGATACAAAAGCTAGATCAATCAGCTGGCTGGAGGTTAACTTAGAATCATAGAATCACTTGGTTGGAAAAGACCTTTGAGATCACCAAGACCAACAGTACTTGTCCTCTTCTAAACCACATCCCTAAGGACTTCATCTACCTGTCTTTTAATTACCTCCAGGGATGCTGACTCAACCATCTCCCTGGGCAGCCTGTTCCAGTGGCTGAGAACCCTTTTGGTGAAGAAATTTTTCCTAACATCTAATCTGAGCCTCCCTGGTGCAACTTGAGGTCATTCCCTCTCATCCTATCACTTATCACTTGACCTAGTATGGCCTAAAGACTCATTCCAGCAGATCCTGTGACCTACACTATTTAGCTGGAGATGTAGTAAGGGGGAAAGGGAGACTCTATCAACGTGACCATCAAAGGTTTTAACAATGTCTTTAGAATTTCACTCCAGTGAAAAATCCAGCCCGACTGAAGCTAAGTAGACAAACAACAATAGTCAACAAAAAAGTAATCTCTGTAAAGATCAGTCTAGCTTGAAGAAACAGACCCTTAGGTGGTGAAAGTACTAGTCTAAGTATTATAATGAAGTTAACAATTGCTATATGCACAGATCCCTCAAAATAAAGCAATGCTCTGTCAAAGACATTTTTTTTCTTTGGTGGTTTTTTTCTGTTAAAACTGAACTTATTCACAGGAAAGTAAAACATAGAAAGATTAATTTCACATGTCCAAACTAATCTCCAGCAGCTTGATCCCCTCAATATGGAAGAAATCAATCACAACTAAACTTTACAGTAAGCTATTTAGTTGCAGCTAATGTGTATTTTTACAAACAATGATCACTTGATTATTTAAAATTACGTACTTGTTTATATAAAATTACGTACTTGTTTATATACTCCATCATTTACAATTGCATTTGTTTCTATTTCTTTTGGAGGCTCAGAGTCAACTTTGTACTTAAAAACTGTATGACCATCTTTAATGAGCACACTGATGAATTGATCCTGCAGTAAAAAAAATAAGCCATCAAAACAATTAACTGCCAAGATTTCATATATATTTCACTGTCACAAATAATTTCAATGGAGCTATCTAGTTGCTTCAGAAAAGCTTTTGGAGAAAAAGGTAACACAAAGCAGACTGAAACTTATAATAATTAAACATAATTACCTTATACTGTTATAAACATATCTGGTATCAGCTTCAGATGTCTTCTCCAACTCTCTACAAGCTTGCTGTATTGCAAGAAGCCTACTGACTTTTTACTGCATTGAGAAATTATCCAGAACATGTCACAGTGATTGCAAATATGCTTATAATATTATCGGATATGTAACATCACTGCTGCTTCAGGCACCTTTGCATGTATAAGGTTCCATGTGACTTTCTAAGTTCTTCCTTATGCTATTACCACCCTTATTTAGATTTGGGAAGAGGGCACTTCCAATTTTGGAGGACTTCAGTATTCCAGAATTGGTTTGATTCAAATGACATCTTCCCTGCCCACACTCCAGTTCTGAATTCCCCACGTGGCCTAATGGAGGAGCCACTTTGAATAAGTTTTTTTCTGACAAAATGAGCATTAAGCAACAATTACAGAATCACATAATATTTAAGTTAAAGGGACCCATGACAATCATTGAGCCCAACTCCCTGCTTCTTACAGGACTACCTAAAACTAAACCGAATGCATTACACATCCAGCAGAGTCTACTAATTTACCCCACAGACAAAACCAAAACTTTCAAGACATTTCCTTACAGTTACTAAATCTAACATTTTCTTGAGTAAGCAAATTTTTGAAATATGTTCCTGGACCACAAAACAGACAGAAACATTCCACAATTTACCTCATGTGCTGCAAAAAACACAATGCCTTCATCTGCAGTCGTCTCAATTGTCTGCTCATAGCGTAATAGGGTGTGGGAATTTGATTCTTTCAATATGACGCTGGCATAGCCAGTGCCTTCAAAATAGCTTTGGTCAGTCTCTTCTTTATACCTGTAATAATTCAATGTCACAGATGTGAATATATGAAAGTAAAAACTATTACTATGTGGACTTACTGTCATTATAATTTTTAAAAAGATCTAGTTAAAGTATTTGGGACAGGGTCACTAATAGGGCCGAATTCTGGTCTAACCCAAGTAAAGAGAAAACATTCCACTGGTTTGTATTGGATTCACATATGGACTTTAGAGAGGAAATCATTAGCAACTGACTTTTTAGCACTTAAGGCAATATTTACTTTATAAAGGAGCTGAACACATTAGTCCAGTAATTGTGTCTGGGTATTATAACAAATAAATAGTTGGCCAATGGACTGAGATTGCCATAGAAGAGGACTGGGTCAACACTGAGGATTTTCTCTAAGAAATCAACTAATGACCAGGAGTTAGAAAATACCATCAGTTTAGCCACCATGGTTATTCTGGATAAATCATACCTTCTGCAAGGTTGCACTTCAGTGGTATTGAGATTAAATGTCCTCTTGAAGTTGTAAAGGCTGATAATATGTTCATTTAGGTTGTCTAATTCAATACAGCCTTCATAATGAGGATAGTCTAGCTTACGGGGAGGCTGCAAAAAAGTTAACATCAGCTGACAAAATTCTACATTGACACATAACTCCTAAGACTTAGTGTAAATATTAATGAGATACAGACTATGACATTCTAAGTACAATTAAGTTATTATATCTTTGTATGCAATATCCAAACCATCTGATGCCACCCCAGGTATTACAGCAAAATTTAAAGTGGAGTCATATGTATGGAATGGGAATAGTAGGTAGCAGGGCTGGACAGGTTTCACTCTGTCCTCAGCAGATGAAATACCACAAGCTCCCTTCTCTGAGTTGTAGCATACTACAAGCCAGGCAGCTCCTGTAGGAAGCACCATCTTCTTTTATCCTGTTTAATCCTACTGACATGGATAAACTTTTACATGGCCTTTGAAAGACTACCAGTTCCAGTCTTGACTTGTAAGAACAACAGAATGATTAACACAGAAATCTCTTTAAAAGGCTAAGCAACTGTTTGTACCCTAAAATCTGGTGGGTATCCTCCAACATAAAAGACAACAGTGCTGGGATCAAGATTTAGGAGAGTATTGCTGACTCCACTGCTTGCAGTCAAAGGGCTTTCATATTCTGGAGAAGGTGATGTTGCTCCTTGGATGTAATTCAGCTTTGCATACTGATAAATCCTAAAAGCAAAACAGACACGTAAAATATCATGCCACACTAATATAAGATGTTCTTAGCAGGTTTTGGAAAAGATTGTGGGGCACTGTGGATCTCGCACCTTTCAAACTTAACCTGATCCATAACGGCTTCCTCAGTTTGGCTTTGAGTCACAAATGGCTGCACATCTATTTCTGCATCGCCATCTCCCAGGTTATAGACGCAAGTGAGGTGACCATCTTTCACAGCCATACCAATATAGTCCTTGGAAGCCTAAGAGTAGCAAAGCAAATAATCATTAATAACTGATTAATGTTAATGCAGGTAAAATACAGCAGCACTTCCTCAGAGACATCATCATGCTGTGCATGAGTCATAAGAAATCCACCCATCTAATGATGAAAATTGTTAAGTTTATCAGTTCTGGGAATTAAAAATTGTAATCTTGTATGTTGCTCTGATTCAATGAATATTGTTGTAAATTAACTGAAAAGTCACATGTAGCTTTTTATTTTTATAATAGTAGCAAAAATAACGTTCACATTTGTAATCTCTCCCAGACAAAGCCATGATACCTTTATTCAACACCTGCGAAATAAAGAGATGTTTGGAACAACATTCAGTCAAGGACAATAGTTCCTACTAAGGTGACTGGAAGCAGTCATTTTCCCAAACAGGTCACATGTTATTTCTCCAACATGCCATATCTCACAAGTAACAAAATGCTATTCACAAATATCCTGGTCAGACATTCAGGGCATAAAAAGATGAAATCCAGTGTAGAACAAATACCTTTAAATAGCTTTCTGTGTATGCTGACCAGAAGAAGACTTGCTACAAGAAAGACTTGCTACAAATACAGCTGCTGTCAGACAACAAGACTTAAAAATAAAGAGCTAAGAACTGCATGCATGAAATTTTTAAAACGCCTGATGGTGCTTGAACAAGGCTGAATGCACAAGCAGGTCTGTATTACTCTGCATAGGCAGAAAAACAAATTAAGAGCTGAGGGACTGGACTTCGAAACTGAAATGATCCCTTTTATAAACCAACAGAGAAACTCATAGTGACTCATATTGTGAAAAGAGTCAAAGCTCGGAGCCAGGAGTTGGGTTGAGTTCGTGCTGACTGGTGCAGAACCTGTCAGTTCTGACAAGACTCTATGATGGTATCCGTGACTGAGAAGCAAATAACTTCCAGAGGAGCAAAACATCAAAGGGCAAAGCAGTCAGTCACCCAGCAAGTTACTTTGCTAGTGGCAGAGTGAATTATTCTTCACAAAACACCTCTGCCACCACATAATGGCAATTATAAAGAAATGGGCCATTGGTAGCTATAAACTTCAGTCAAAATAAATCACCTCCCATCTATTTCTCAAAGTGTGAATTTGGTTCTAAAAATCAGATTAAATATCAAAATATACCTACATCTTTATTACCCAAGTACAGTACAAACTTATTTGATGCCCTCTGGAGGATGTCTAATCTTGTTTGAGGTCTTTGGAGAAAGAAAGAAAGTGAAGTATAGCCTTTCAGATCTTCAAGGTTGCTTGGAGGTCGAACCTCTACACCAGAGCTGCCATTGAACCTCATAGGAATAGCAACCTGTTAAGAAAACCAAAATTCATTATGTTATAATTCTCTGTTCTTACTACTCCTCCTTACTTCACTGTTGTATTTAACTGCAAACTTAATTACATATCCTTATGATTTTACAGCCATCAGTCACTACAGACTTGGAGTCTGATCCTACCAAACAATATAATTAGGAAACAGCCTGAGTAGTAGAGTATTCTGTATTACCAATACTTACTGCTTAACACAGCACTTTTTTACTCCAGACATCAATTAATCAACCCTTACCACCCCTCTGTCAAGTAACTGTTACCTTCAATATCCAGACAGGGAAGGATGTGCCCTGCAGCACTAAAGAGCTATGAATTATTTAGATGTCTACAAACACATCCTGAAGCTTCACTTAGCTGAACTTGACTATCTGTTGGAAATTATAATGCATCTGTGATATTAATAGAGACACATCCTATTACATTTGTTTACAACTTGATCACAGATTCCTTTTATTCACTGTAATTGCTGGTTATTTGTGATGACCTCAGGGACCTGAGACCATGCTATCTCTTCAGCAACAACAGCAGTTGCTTAAATGGATAAAGGACAACCTAGTAAGAAGATGTTTGTAGCCAACTCCTAATATCCTGGGGCAGCTGGTGACATGAGAGCACAGAGCTACACAACTGCTTTGTCAGTGTCACTGTTCAACTGGCCATGCCTGGGTGGAGACCTCTGCCTCTAAACTGCAGAGTCAACCCTACGCCTGGTGCCAAAGCCACCACAATGCACCTTGGAAGGCAAGAGGCTATTGTACAAATAAGTATTGCAGAGAGACTCTGGGGAAAAAAGAAACCCAAAACAAAAGAGGAAGAGAATGGAGCAAGATGTTACCACATCCACTCATTTTTACAAATTATTATTGTTTCCCATCATAACAGTTAATTTAAGTGGTTGGTGATGCTGTTGAAATAAATTTGTGTCTGGTTCTCCACATACATTTTAATAAAATGATTTAGAAAGGGAAAGAGGAACAAAAGTACTGTTGTGTGCCCAAACCACAGAGGTTAAGCATGACTGTAGTGTTCAGGACAGACCTTATTTGCAGCATCTCTTGCCTGCTGAATCAGCTCTCTTATGCGATTAACATCCTCAGAAATGTTGCTTACTGGCATCAGCTGCTGGTTGATACTCTCAATCTTGCTAAATAGATCTGGAAGTTTTTTTGTCAATTTTTTTACTGCAATGAAAGAAAAAAAATCACTGCTAATAGAAAGGAGGAGGAAAAGAGATGAAAAAAATATTATATCACAACACAAGTATCATAAAAGCAGCAAGCAGAGTGACAACAGAACTGTTTTTATTAGTTGTACAATATCAGGAAGCCCTCACTGAAACTAGCAGCTTGTATAGAGGTTGTACTCCTGGAATTTGTGGCCAAGGGTATCTGCAGAAGCAGAGAGAATCAGCACTTCCAGAAATGTATTAAATACATTTGGTCCACAAAAAAAAGTAGTATATAGATTAGACAAGGATGTGTTCTCTAAAGTTATTATCCAATGACTGTGGATGCTAGGGGAGGATGAGGATAATGGACAGCAGGCAGGGGTCAGGTTAATGTATACTCCCTGTGTAGGAGCTCTTGCTGCAGTTGCTGGAGAGTGAACACTGCGTTATTCAGACTGCTAGCCTGATCAAGTTGGGCATGTCTAACATTCTTGTGTTGTGGTGGCTCGTCATCACAACTCAATAGTGAGCCTTACAGTATTTGGGCAGGTTTATTTCAGGATAAAAGGAAATACCACAATAATTTCAATTTTCTTTAAAATAGGAAACAATTTTTCATCTCCTGTGACTGCAAAAGCCTGAAAATATTAGCAGACTGAAACTCTACAATGCAGAAAGCAAGGTAAAAGAAATCCAGATCCATTATTTTTCTAAATGCGATTTCTAAGCCAGTCTTGTAACTGCAGGGGTGATTTATGACTCTGCAATACAATGTATAAATCTTATTTCTAACATTTTCTCTCACTTGACTTTATCATACAACATTGCTAAAAACAGGAAAAAATATGCCGTTTGGGATTCTGTCTCTTATTTTGTATTCGACACAGGCTCTATTTCATTTAATTTTAGCTAACAGACAACTGGTCTAAGCTAATATTCTAGGTCCCTTTTCTATTCACTGTAGCAGAAAATCACAGAAACAAGAGCGGCAGAGGCTGGAAGAGACCTTTGGAAGTCATCTTGTCCAACCCCTATGCTCAAGCATAGCTACCTAGTTGACCAGAATTGTGTCTAGATAGCTTTTGAACACCTCCAAGGATGGAGAGTCCACAACCTTTCTCAGAAACCTGTGCCAGTACTCAGTCACCCTCACAGTAAAAAAGTGTTTCCTCATGTTCAAAGGGAACCTCCTGTGTGTCAGCCTTTGCTGCAAGGGCACATTGCTGGCTCATGTTTAATTTGGTGCCCACCAGGATCTCCAGGTCCTTTTCTGCAAAGCTGCTTTAGAGCTTGGCTGCCCCCCAGCATGTAATGGTGCATGAAGTTGTTTCTCAGGTGTAGGACTTCTCTTTGTTGAACTTCATGAAGTTCTTGTCAGCCCATTTTTTCAGCCTGTTGAAGTCCCTCTGGATGGCAGCATGACCCTCTCTTGTCCCACACACTCCTCCCAGTTTTGTGCCATCAGCAAATGTGCTGGGAGTGCACTCTGCCCCACCAACCAGATTCTTAATGAAGATGTTAAACAGGATTGGACCCTGAATCCTAGGTTACCCTGCTAGTCATTGGTCCCCAAGCCTTTGGATTCCAGTTATGATATCGGGTTTTAACACATACAACTTTCTGTTGTACCTGACTTTTTCTAGCAGTGATAAAGGAAGCTCAGAATACTAGCTTAGGCAAGGTATTTACCTTTTGGATGACTAACATTTCTGCTGCAAAACACCCATGTTAACCTAACAATGATTTGGCAGATTTCAGATGGCACCTGCAATACCTGAATTGTTTGCCTCCATCAGAGCTTTACTGAAGCCAGCGCTCTGTGTGCTTCCATAGGTACTCTTCATTTTTTCCACATCTTCTTGAATTGGAAGCAACTCATCCAATACATTAGTTGTGACATCTTCAGCACTTTTTACCATGCTTTTTGCACTGCTGATGATGCTGTCGATATCACCTGAAATACACACGAATGCATGTGCACATTCTTATAGTAACAGATGATGGAGGCAAACTAGGAGTGACCAGTAAGTAACTAACCTCTGTTTATCCCATTGAGATTATTCTGTAGAGTGACAAAATCAATTCGCAGTGTATTCTTCTTTCCATCAGTGACATCAAGTCTTTGCTTCATGTCTTCAAGGGTTGGACCAATAGCTGCAAAAATAGTGAACACCCTGAATGAATTGTAAACAAAAAATAACACCTTTCTGTTGACAGGTGGTGTCTCAGCACCAAACTGCACCCTTACAGAGCTCATGCTGACACCAAGCATTGAATGCACTGCAAAACAAGCACAAGGAAGAGGAGTGGCTGGACAGGAGTACTGCAAAGGAATACAGCATAACAGAGCTAGGAAATCCACTTTCTCGCCTTTCTGTTAGTGGAAATAATCATCACAAGATGTCCTATTTTATTGGAACTAGTCTCTTCCCATTAAATATGTGCTGCAGTGCTTCGTTAAACTGTTAGAAGTTATGGTTCAATAAAAGCTTCTCATGTTATGCCAACATTTCTACTATTACTTTCATTCTCTGTACCTTGCAATGTCCTTTCAGTCTCCTGTGCTTGATTCAAGAGTGCACTGCTCTCAGTTTTTAACCTTGCAGCTTTTCCTGATAGGTCTTCTCTCTTCACGCTCTGGAAACAGAAGCATGGTACTATAAGGCCACTTTAATAATTATAGCAGAAGAACACCACCTTTAACAACAATTATCAAAATTGATTTAACCATAACACAACTTTGGCCTTTAGCAAACTTCTGAGAAAATTTGGGGCATTAGGATGAAATTACTAGCACACAACTGTTAAGATGCTACTCCTCTGCTGAAGAGCTTGTGGGTATTACTAGTGGAAAGTAAAAGAGAATACTTGAGATCACCTTCAGCGATTATTTGGCTTGCCTTATGCAGATCTCTTTGTTTTGCACTGGAAAGAACAGTTAGTATTCATATGGATAGCTTCATCAGAAAGGTGGTAACTAGCCTGTTTAGTGCTGAATGAAGACTACTAATTAATGAATATGAAGAAAAGCAACTTATATAATGGCCACAGGAATGTAAGGCATGACAAGACACACAGGTCTGATTTTGGTGCCTCTCTCATAATTAAAAATGAATGAATAAATAAATCTATTTGGACAAGTTTACTATCACTTGGCCACTTATGGGTACTTACTGATAAAGCTGAGTCAGCTGCATTCCCAGCTTTCTTCGCTGCTTCCTCTGCTGCTTTGATGGCATTAATAATATTGTCATATGCAGTAGAAGCTTCCACAGCACAGCCTACCAACTCATCCTTCCTGGCACTGTTCTTTATTCTGTGGGAAACAGAGTGAAAAATGCAGCATTCTGCAAAGACTGTGGCCTATGAGAAGTATTCTGAATCTACTTGAATTCAGTATTTTCTTAATAATGCCAATACAGAAAATGTTTTTCAGTTAAATCTGTAATTTCTTTCTGCAAAAATGTCAGACTTGGATGCAGACCAATACGAACAGGTTCTTCAAGGACTCATAGAATGGTTTGAGTTTGAAGGGACCTTAAAGATCATCTAGTTCCAACCTCCCTGCCATGGGCAGGAACACCTCCCACTAATCAGGCTGCCCAAAGCCCTATCCAAGCTGGCCTTGAATGCCTCCAGGGATGGGGCATCCACAGCTTCCCTGGGCAACCTGTTGAAGTTCCTTACCACCCTCATTGTGAAGAATTTCCTCCTTATGTTTAGACTAAATCTTCCCCTCTCCAATTTATAGTTATTCTTTAGAAGATGGAATAAGTTCAGGTGCTTGGGAAAGCACTAATGTGGGCCTCCAAAGCACTCTTCAGATTATTAAGATCACGTGACTTCATCGAAGCATAAGGTCAATAAACCACCTCCATCACAGTCCCACTAATACGCTTCAGATCAGACAACTGCAGCTTCCAGAGAATCTCTGGCTGCTGCAGCATCCTATAGGAGCAGCAGATGGAACAAGTACAGGACCCTTGGGCTTCTTCCCACAAACCAGAGCATCAGCTCTGGAATCAGAAACAACAGACAAAAATCTCTTGCATCAACTCCACATCATCTATGCAACCGTCAAATACTAGCAGTCTTTTATTTGTGCGAACAGTTGTCTTAACTTAAAAAAAAAAAATCACACTGAAACAGAAAAAGAAAAACTGAATTTGTTTTTAACTTTGCAAATGGTTATTAAAGCAAGTGAAGTTACGAACTAAGCACTGCAACCATGGATGTTATATACAAAAATTGCTCATTTGCAGGAATGGTAACGTACTCTTCTAGTTGTTTTGCCAAGTCTTGCAAAGATTTGGCATGTTCCTCAGCCCTCACCACCAACGGTTCCTTGCTTGCTGATAAGGAGTGATTTGTCAGTTTTTCATTCATATCCTTCCTTGCTCCATCCAGCTGAGCAGCCAGGCTTTCATATTCCTACAGGTTTACAAAGATAAAATTTTATTTGTGTTCACACATGCTTGATTTTGTCCTTGTCTCCTTCAGTGTTACATATACCTTACACTCGAGGAGACCAAGGGAAGAACATTCCTCCTTACCTACTCTGTAGGCTACTGGAAACCACTACTACTCATCACCTTATGCTTCTAGACCCATTATGTTAAAACAAGTTAGAACAAAGACTCTTCCAACCCAGTATCCTGTCTCTGACAGTGGCTAAAAGCAAATGACAGGAAAGAAATACAAGAATAGCACAATCTCTTACAGTATTTCTCACAGATATCCTCCCCAGTTCAGTAACCTGCAGCTGTGTCCTCCTCAGACACATTACAACCCTCAGCAAGCTTCTCGTATTGAAACCTGTGCAGGAGGCCTCCTGTTTCACCCAGGAAGGGTTGTAAAGTTCTTCCCCTTTTTGAAAGGCTCTCATTAGCCTCGTGTCCCAGCCAGTGATCTATGCTACGCATTACAGTGATAGCAAGATATTAGGTGTTTTAACATTAGCTCAAGAAGATTACCTATACCTCTTTGCTCTTTTGCAATAATCCAAGTACACTGTTAGCTTGCGTCAAGGAAGATCGGGCAGAGCTCAGAATATCCAAGATACCATTCTGTTGCATATTTGTCTCCTCAATCCGTTTCTGAGGAAAAATGAAAGGTTGAATAACATATGACTGGGTTAAAAATGAGAGGCAGGGAAAACCATATATCACCTAAGCTAGTTTGCAGTAGGATTTACTATTGCTGTGTTAATCAGATGCCGATACTGTTTAGGGACTAATGCTATCCTACTGATTATAAGAGTGAGAAAACTCAGGAGTCTGCAGCAGTTTAGCATGATGCTGGGCAGCAGGCTACAGTTGTTCAGTTATTAGCACTCAATGTAAAAGTAGTATGGGTCAGCTGAGATCAGTTCTCGGGACAGAACATCTAAATGTGTCTGATCCCTCAAACCTGGACACTTCAAACCTGGAAACTTTACAAATAGCTCCTTGGTGACTACCCTGATCCTCTATGATCTCTGAAAGGCAGAGATAAAATGACTACCCTATCCATCCAGGCATCTTACCAGAAAGGACACATGAAAGCTCCTCACCTTATCCTCTTGAAAGCTCTGAGGGGAATGAAGCTCCTTGGTCTAGAGCAGTCCTGTGATAAGCCACAGTGTAACTCAAAGGTAATGGCACACCACAAACACAGTCAGGCAAGTGGTGCTGCAGGCAAGGATGCGCTAGCTCTCCTCAGCCAGGCTGCTATCATTGTAACATGTCAAATCTCTATCAGAGAAGTGTATCAGGGATGTTATGACTTGTAGAGACGTACCCATCCTTTGACACAACTTTGCGTACTTATGTGGCACACACATTGTATAGTGCATGCACAGAAATATACGATGAAATGCTGCAGGGAATAGCAGCATGTTGAACTTCTTTAGTCAAGCACTGTTAGCTAATGGGATGGACATAGGTGTGCTAGGACAGTGATATATTTCAGTAAAACCACAACTAATTTAAGATAATAGGTTCTGCAGCACATCCTTATTTCAAATACTATTTCACCAACAAGCAGGGTGAATCAAGCAGGGTTCAGGAATGGCAGCTGTTTCTTGTCACCTTTCTGATAAGACCTCAAAAGCAGTTCAGCAAAATATTTATCCTGAATTATTTAACAGCATTGCACACATTATTGCTTCCATCTTTCATAGCTGTTAAAGCCAAATACTTGAAGGAATTTACTATGAAAAGTACATCAGCATCAGGGATTTGATCTATAATAAGAAATATAGAGGCTAGTGGCAACTAGCCTTTCCTCGGTGGAAAACTGGTTGGATGGATGGACCCAGAAAGTGGTGGTATATGCAGTTAACTCCAGCTGAAGGTCGGTCACAACTGGTGTTTCCTAAGGCTCAGAACAGGCCTTATGAGAAACGGTTGACAGAACTGGGGTTGTTCAGCCTGGAGGAGGCTGAGAGGAGACCTCTTTGCTCTCTACAACTACCTAAAAGGAGGTTGTAGAGAGGAGGAAGCTGGCCTCTTCTCTCAAGTGACAGGTGATAGGACAAGGGGGAATGGCTTCAAGCTATGCCAGGGAACGTTAGGACTGGATATCAGGAAAAGAATTTTCACGGAAAGGGTCACTGGGCACTGGACCAGGCTGCCCAGTGAGATGGTTGAGTCACTATTCCTGGAGGTATTTATAAGACAGGTAGACAAGGTGCTCAGGAACACAGTTCAGTGGCCGATAGGAATGCTTGGACTCAACGATCTAAGACGTCTTTTCCAACCTAGTGATTCTATGATTCTACGAACTGACAAAAAGGGCAGGGCAGAGACTCTCTTGTCCTGCTCTCAACAGAGCTACTTCCTGATTATGTCGTCCTAGTCACAAGTTGGAGTAGATTACATTTATACCTGTCTATACATACATCAAAAGACGGGACGAGACCTTAGAGATAGTCTGAAGAATTAGTGCTACTTGGCTTTGCAAGGTCAAAAGCAGCAATCAAAGAACTTATCTTCAGAGCTTTAACCTTCTCCCAAACCCCAACATTACCTTAATGTCTTGCAACAGAACCCCATTATCCCTGTTTAAGTTTTCAGCCTGCTTGATTTGTCCCGTTGCCTCATTCAGAGCTTCACGAAGGTCAGTGATTTTGGATTCATATTCATTCAATGAATCTCTCACCATTTTAATCAGCCCGTGGTTTTCTTGGTGGTACTTCTGTAGTTCGTTCTTAATACGTGCCAGTACTGCAGTTATCAGGACAAGAATGAGAAGGTTTGTTCAGAGAAGGGAATCAGAATAAAGCTCCTTCAAAAGGACTTGGGATTAGAAAACTGCAGTTGTGTGAAATACTGATCAGCCTTTGCAGTGCTAATTCCAGTGTGACTATAGCAGAGACGTTATTCAGCATCTCACTGGACCAAATCTGCTCACAAGTTCACTGCCGCAGAGACAGACCACAGATAAGCATTTATCTTGCTATTCCTAAATTAAGGATGACAATGATCTGCAAACACTGAATAATTTTCTTTTTTTTTATGAACACAGTATCATCAACAATTTCATCTACAATACAGACGTCTATATCTGCACCAGTCACAACAGGTTCCTCTGTAATCAATGGAGAGATATGGGCACATTTCATCTTAAAGAAGGTAGAAACATAAAGATGTCAAATGAATCACACTCAAGAGTGCCCATTTCACTGTCTACAAGACAGGATATAGAAAACTTACTCAGAGGTAGGTATCAAAGTCCAAAGTTGAGGGAAATTACTATCACTCAAAAGGTCTTTAACATTTCTTAACTATGCCTCTGGTTAGGAGATAAGCCTGTGATTTTGTTGTTCTTCTTGTCTCACATCTAGAATAAGTTTCTGAATATTCCAGTCAAACACATGCAGAGAACATGAAAGGGAGTAGAGGCACAAATAGAACTTCTGAGCGTTCTTATCCTTACATGATCTGGCCCTTGGACTACTCATATTCTTAAAATCTGTTGTTAAATTACACATGTAATTTCTCTAAGATATCTGCATTTGCCATAGTCTATATATTACATAAACCAATGTACTGTGTAAATATATTATATTCGGTTACGTCTTTATTTTACTGAGATCCATCTACTTATTAAAGAAGGATCTACTGGGTTCATTCCCCAGTTCAACTCAGTTTCTTCCATTACAAATTAAAAATGCCTTTAAATCCCCTCCAGAACTACCATTTTCCCGTTGATTTATGATCACTACAGATCCCAGGGTTACCCTGCAAAATACTCCACCATGCACTCTGTCCCAAATAATCAATAATGCTTCAGATTTAAGACTTTTCTTTCTAGAGAGAAAGAAGCTGAGAGAATAAGCCCTTACGCAGCTGAGCTGCTGTTCGCTCCTTCGTTGCCTCTGCTTGAAGTTGACCAAAGTCGCGGTTTCGCATCTCTGTCATCATTCGTTGAGCTTCTGCCAGCTCTTTGGCAGCATCTCCCAAGGGCAAGTTATTACCTTCTGCATTTGTACCAGCTATTTGTTCTAAGAGCACTGAAAAAAAGTATTGTCAAAGTTGAGTAGAGGATGCACTTAGGCCTATGCAAAAGACACAAATGAGAGGGCCAGTGTATTTTCTGAAGAAAAGCCTGTTCCTGAATTTCCTAATGCTTTGTATAAAGCTGGAAAGTATCCCATGTCACTCAACGAGATCTAGTAAAACTTGAAATTTGTTCCAAATGACCAAGTTCACAGCACTAATTTTAAGCATCTATCTTAAAAGATTCTATGATAGTAACCCACACTAAAGTCAGACCACAGTTAATTTCTTGTTCTAAATATCCCCATAGTAAAGTTTTCCTGCCCCTATTCGCTACACAGGGGAGGCAGGCTCTTAAATTAGCATCATATATTAGATTCCTAATAGGAAGAATAATTCCACAGCTATGTCTAAATTTTGATTTGCAAAGTTGTTTTCTAATACCTCTCATACTTAATTAAGAATACTGCAATGAACTGAAAAAAATCCCATAAACCAAAACATGTTGTGGAGTTAGAATCTATTTTTACCTTGTATATTGTTGACTACTATTTGTATTTGTGAAACCAAATCCTTTCCTTTCTGATGAGTTTGACCAAAATTATTATATAATATCTCAGCTGCTTTGTAGTTAATTTCAGCCTAGCAAGGGGATAAAACGCAATTAGATTAAAAATACCTGTATATAGTATGCTAATATGTAGGCAAGAGATGTTGTCTTTAAAACTGATTTGTTGAGTTACCTTTTCCTGGAGAGCATTTACATCATGATTTAGGTTAATGAATTCTGTCTCCAACTCATCTACCTTTGAACCCTGATTATGAACAACAGAACGGTAATTGTTCAGTAAGATCTGAAAAGAAAAAAAATAAATTCAAAAATCTACCAAACACAGGAGACAAAAAGCAAAAATTCACTGAGTTAGAGCTTTACCCAAGGTAAATAAAGGCAGCATTCCAGACATGAAAGCTGACAAACTGGTGCCCAGTACCTGGGCTTTTTTATCAGTGACTATGGCAACTGCTATTAGGATGAATTTTTGCATTGGCAAAAGAAATATTGGGCTTCTTTGGTAATGCAGAGATATGAAGTGCTGGAAAAAGAGCTATAGGGAAACCTCAGATATATGGCTTTTGAGGGGAGCAGGCCTCAGAAAAAGCAGACACACTCATTCCCTTTGAGAGCATGACATGGAAACAATAGTTATCTTCAAACAGGTGAAGCCCAGTGCTGTCAGCATCTGGTATTTGAAATCACAAGTTGATGTATCCTTGCAAGCTGACAAAAAGATGGTGTAAGTTCCTAGGTTCAGCTCTTTTCTGCTTAATCTGAAATCCACTTTTCTGTTTATTGTGCCCACCTTTAATTCCTTGATACGTGTTTCCAAATGTCTCATCTGCTCCAGTGTATGCGTACTCGCGTGGACATTCTGCAGCTGGGACTTAATCAGCTGAAGTTCATCACCTATTGTGCTCAAATCCTTCAGCAGTGTCATTACACAACTATCACAAGCTGAAGGGAGCACAAGCAAAGGAAAACAATACAAATTACTGATATTTGGTGCAGAAAACATTTAACTGAGTATCATTAATCAATGACATGCAATGGAAACATTTTGATGCCTGTCACCTGGTGCTGTCTGAAGAACAAAGGCAACAGCAAAGCCCATAGTAATGGGGAGGGTGGCCAGAGGAGGAGGCCCCAACCACATCTGGCTAGCTGACCACCTGTTTTTCTAATTGTTTGGTTGAATGAATCTTCTAAAAGATTCATTACAGGACAAATCCTGTCCTTTTTAAACTTTGCACTCTTAAAAGAGCGTATGTCTGAAGACAGCAGATAACAATCTAAATGCAGCTCTACTTTATTACTTACGGTCACAATCTTCATTTGGATCCACATCTTTTGGTTCATTATTGAAACATTCTGAAATCACAAGACAGTCATTGGTAACCAAATTTTTATTAAGGAAATACTACTATTGCATTTTTGCCTCCACTTTTCATGGCTGGCAGCCATTAAAATATGGTGCTGCCCTTTCCTAAACCCATGCCCACTGTGAACAAGCCACAATGCCCAGAAGGCTTGAGCATACCAAAACATTCAGCTCTCACGCCTTGCTGAGATCAACACCTTTTTTATCCATCAAAGAAAACTGACCGTAACCCCTCCCAATACATGCTGCCTGGGTAGCAGCAGGAGGCTCTCTCACATTGTGTGCTGCATGTATCGCTACAGTTTGCCTAGAGTAACACCACTCGGATTGGAGCCAAGATGTGTTTTACCCAGGACATAGGTTCAAACACCTCTATCTGCTTTAGAATCCATGCTCAAAATACACATTCTAATTCCCCGGAGAATGTCTTACCCACAAGGAACTGAGAAACGTTTATAACCTTCCTTCATACCTGTCCCAGCTTGTAAGATTAAGGGATTAATCAAGCTTGAAAGAAATCCAGAGTGTAGGCATGGAAGGAAGCAATGTACGTAACCCAAGGCATGGAAGGTGGGCCACACATACAGGTGATATACAACAAACATTGCCCTCAGACTTTCTAACAAGCTAGCACAAGTAACTGCCTGTTCAATGTACTGTTTTGGTTTGCTTGTTTTACAAACCTCGTTACAAGAAGCTTAACAATCTCCAGGTGCATATGGCAGTGTAACATGCTGGGATGCGCACTTCTAGGAGGCAGAGAGGAACTCATTCCTAAAAATGTCATTATATAGGACAGGAATCAGCTCGTCTTCATGCCCAAGTCCCTTTTATAGGCTTGGTCCTACTTGCAAACTGGCATTTCTTCCTTAAAAGGAAAAAAACTGTGCATGGCTTTTACTTTGATCGAAAAAGATGCACTCAGGGTACAGACTGCTGCTGTCAAGAGTCAAGAGCAGCTTGCAGCTGTGAGAGGATACAGTGATAAAATTGGACCTGAACTTGAACAGCAGCATGAAGCAGCCTGGAACAAACTGCCTGGCTGTGCCATTTCCTTTGGCACTTGCACATTAAGTCATCAGGAAGTAAAATGGGATTGGTAGTGAGCACTGCTTGCCAAAAGGAGACAAGTGACAAAGAACATATTTGTAAGAGAATCAAGGAAATTATTCTGAAATTAAAATACTGTTGTTGTTTAATTCAGCTAACACCTGATACATTTCAGTTTTTGCTGTGAAGTACCAATTAAATAAAACTATTATTACAGCTTGCGCACAAACATCAGCCAAGAAACGGTGAAATGAAAAAGTCTGGCCAAGTGCCGAACATCATACACAGGAAACCTGCTAGAACATGCTGTACTGATGATTACAGAGGGTTTTATTCCTAAAGCAGAGAAAGAGATGGCTGATCAGAATACATAGCCAGAGATAAACCGAAAACAGACCGGCTTTTTAAATTTTGCCCTACAGATTAGTTTGTCCTAGCAAATTCTTGCTTCAAGAAGAAAGGAATGACAACATATCAAACATTGCTTGGATCTGTTCCACATAAGGTAGAAATTAAAAAAAAGCATTATTTCATAATGAAATATGAAATGAGAACTAGGTATTGAAAAATTGCACCAGTTACCAACAGCATTTCACATTCCATACTGTTTTTCTAATTCCTGTGACCAAGGAATAATAAGGTGATTCTTGCAGTTAACCAAACGCAATATGAACAGCAGTGCAGAGAAATTAAGAGCATGGAAATGTGAGGTGTTATGAGTTTGACACTTTACTAACATCTCAGAAGGAAAAGCTGTCTACAGGGAAAGGAAAGTGTCATTTCATTAGGTAATGAAAATATGGGAGAATCAAGGTCCTTTTCAGGAGCAGTATTCTTAAATAGTTATTAGTATTCCAAAGGACTGAGGTGAATCCAGGTAAAGACAGGCAGAGGATTTGGCCCTTTACTGCAGAATTATAACACATAAAGCAAACACATGCCAGTGGCATAATATTCCCATAAGAGCTTACTAGTAGTGGAGTATGTGCACGTGATTCTGGGAAAATCCTGTATGTCTTAGATGGCAGAATGGCATATAGCAGGATTTATAAAACAGCCTCCTGAGTCAAGTCCTAACTTCCAGTGTAAACATAAATTGGCTATATAAGAAGACAGTGCCTGATGCAGACTCTGAAGATGTTACTAATCTGTCCCAAATACATTTTAAAAAGGCATATTGAGATTGCTCAGTTTCATAAGTCCGTAACACAGACTGGCAAGATATTACTTAAGCACATCAGCAGCCAAATCATAATGCATCTAAAACATAACTGAAACAGAAAAACAAAATAAAATCAGTATCATTTATGAAGGGAAATACACAATAAAATGGCTTACAAGGATGAACTCGATGACTCAGGACAGCCCCTCTATTACCACAGTGTTATGTTTTAGGAAATCTTACATTTTATTAAAAACAACCTACATTTCTTACAAGTCCAGATCTTTCCTTCAGTTCAACTTATCTCAGTACTTTCCTTCTCTGTGTCCCAGAGAGAAAACAACACTCCCTTCCACATTCATAGACCATCACGTACCTCCAGTCAGGTGGTCACAGCTAGCCAGTTGTCCATTGTTATTACAGTTACATTTCTGACAGTAGCCTCCATATTTTTGTGGATTTCCAAAATATCCTGGAGCACAGCTAGATAAAAAGATAAAAATAGTTTTATGAAATATTTGCAGCTACTTTTGTGAAATATACTTTCCCTTGACAAAAGAAAAAAAAAACAAACCAAAAAATCAAAAACCAAAAACCCACAGTTATTCTCTTGAAGAAACTTTCAAGAATTTCTGATTTCATGTCTTGACTTAGACAAAAAGAGTTTATTTTTGGTTTATAGTATCTTCTGCACTACACTAAAAATACCTTTCCAAGTACCACAGACTTTTTTTTCTAAAAATAAAAGAACTCCCACAATGCTTATCTAGGAATAATTTACTTATTCTGAAAAGATACAATGCACAGATACACACATATGGAAAATTTAACAAGGCTTAAGGTGGCAAACCACACCATTCTGATCTGTGATCCCACCACAAAACACCCATTAAAGAGAATCACAGTGCAAGTATATATTGAGATTTCAAACAGCAATAGCACTGAATGACATTATCACCCGTTTGCTGGGTGATACCTCCTCTTGCCATATGCCAGCAAAGCAGCTTGTGTGAGTGATCCCTAAATGTTTTATAGATAAAAAATATTGTCTAGACTGGCTAGCTAATATTCCTAGAAGTCACTCTGTGGCAATGTGTGATTAGAGCCATGATGAGCAGCTGAGGCACAGCAATGTCTGGAAGAGAAAATCGTTCCGTGACAAAAGTTAATTGTCTTGAGGTACAAGACAATGTGCTACTGGAGGTACTGCCGTCAGGTGAGACATCAGGAATTAGTGGACTCAAATTTTCAAACCAGACACCACTGCTCTATTAGGCTTGAATTCCCTCTGGATTTGAAACTCAGTGAAATTGCTTTCTCTGCCTGCCTGAAGCCGCCATGCTTTACCTCTGTTGCTTTGTCAAACTGCTGCAATGTTCCAGCAAAAGAGATGTCTTTAGCATTGTGTTTGTACGCTCTACCTGGGGAGTGTACCAGAATGATTCCAGATACGGTATAAAACATTATTTGATTGCTGTTGGAAAACTACAAACACTGATTGGGTACATTGGAGGAAACAGGAAAATGTTTTCAACTGGAAAAGGGACAAAGTAATCAGGTATCATTATCATCAGAAGGAGTGCAGGATAAGGCAAAGCAAAGGACAGAGGCAAAGATCACAGAATCATAGAATCACTAGTTTGGAAAGGAACCACTAGATCATCGAGTCCAACCATTCCTATCAGTCACTAAACCATGTCCCTCAGCACCTCATCCGCCTCCCTGGGCAGCCTGTTCCAGTGAAAGATGCTTACACTTGGTAACAACTGTGTAGTCACTAAATAGTCTGTGGAGAATTGTTTACATTTCTTCTAAGAGCGTTGGATTTACATCCAGAATTATACTTTAGCACCACACTACACCAGCTGTTTATATAAATAGATCCTGCTTAAGTGTGTGCAGACTATGCATATGCATACATCAACATATTACTGAATACAGAAATGCCTCCTTTTATGATGCCTATCAAAAACCTTGGTCTTGATAAACACTTACCGCTCACAACGAACTCCGGTATAGCCTTCTTTGCAGAGACACTGGATTTCTTCACCATTTGCCACACAGCCAGTTGCAAATCTTTGTGAAGCAGAAGTATTATTGTGAACACATCATCAAATAAGTTTTACTCTAGAGACTAAGCTCAGTTAAATGAGTTTCAGATTTAAAAGTTTTTACACCAGCAAATTACTTCTCAGCTAATTTAATTGCCTCTAGATAAATTGTTATGGCTAGTTCTTTGAAGTTTTATATTTTTAATCTAAATTCTTTCCTTAGCGTAAAATCATTTCCTGACTGGCTGGACTGAATAAAACAGTTCACCACTCAAAGCAATGACTAAAATAAACCTGAATAGTAATGCTGTAAAATAAAAAAGTCTGAGTAGCTATTTCATGTTACTAGATAAAAATCAATAGCCTGTGCTAGACAACATTTCCTTCTGTTTGGATAGATTTTTTGTTTGGGTTTTTTTTTTTTTTTGAAGAGGGGATTATGGATAGAAACATTAGAGGATATTTTATATGGCTAGTATTGTTTGACTGGGTTATATTTTTACCCAAGTCAGAATAAAGTTGTGCACCATTTTGGAGCGCTCCAGAGTACATCTGGTTAACACAATGAACATTTTTGTACACACTTGTCTAGACTGAAATTTCCCAGTGAGGAGAAACATTCTTTTGCTCATGTTTGGGAAGGAGCAAGCAGGAGGTGAAGCAGAGATAGGCCATGTTTGCTATTTCAATTTTTTAATATATGAACAGCTCATACACAGACTTGCTTTATCCGAAGATAGATATCTGCACTAAGAATTACACATAATTTGACTAGGTGGAAATGTCAGGAATGGTATTTACCACTATAATGTGCAGCTATAAAACTGCACAGCTTTATGGTCTCCCTAGGTACTTCAGCACCCTTAAAGCAAAAGATGACTAAAAATATGCTCAGTCAGCCTCAGGCAAGCACCTGCAAAAGAGGCCAATGCTGTCAAAACCAGATCTATGAAAGTTCTCTGATAAATGAAAAACCTGTCTATTGTCTGATAGTGTAAATATCTTACTTAAGGCTACCTGGTGTTTGCTAAGACACCTGGCAATTACTATGTGGTTTTATAGGCAGTTTACAGGTTAGGGGTTTTTTTATATATTATATTTATTTTTTAAAATATATTTGTTCTTATTTAACCCATTTCACATTTCAGAACTGGCCAATGATGACAAACAATGTGGCTAAACACACCATGCATTTAAAATGCATTTTACTGCCCAGTTTTGAAAGCCTGGAAACTTCATTAGATCCAAGGAAATTTAATTTTTTAGATTTCATGGTGTTTGCACTTCAAAAGCTGCTTTCTCCTGAAGAGCAACCATACTCTTTCACAAATCTAGGTATGTTTTTCGATTATTTTTACATAGAATCATAGAATAACCAGGTTGGAAGAGACCCACTGGATCACTGAGTCCAACCATTCCTATCAAACACTAAACCATGACCCTTAGCACCTCGTCTACCCATGCCTTAAACACCTCCAGGGAAGGTGTATCAACCACCTCCCCGGGCAGCCTGTTCCAGTGCCCAGTAACCCTTTCTGTGAAAAATCTTACTAAATCTTTTGAATTCATATAAACAGCTTGTTTCACCGTCATCACTTATCTCCTAGCCAGAGTACTGGTGTGAAATGTGACACTAAAGATAACTTACATCTTGCATTTCAGTAAACGAGAAAGATTCTGGATATGTCCCAGTAACAGAGAAGACTTCCACTCTATATTTCTCACTACGGAGCAATTACTGGTGGTTTTGTACATAAGCCCATGACAACTGCCTGGGGCTCCTATAGGTGATGAGCAGCATGCCTTTGTGGCTCAGGAAGAGAGGACTGGAACACTCAGCCTGTGAAGAAGGGCAATGCCATGATAGATCACCATGTTACTGCTGGTCTAATGATGCCCTGCTACACTGAGCAATAGGAGTATACAGATAAAGATCATTATCTTCCTATGGTAGCAGGGTCCGTGATTATTTCTTTTTTTTTTTAATCCTTCCTCCCTGAGTTCTTATGACCTTTTACTGTACCTGTTTGTATAGGGGCAAGGACACACCCGGCAGGAACCTTGCGTGGCATCTCCAAAATAACCATCTTTACAGCGCTCACATTTCTCCCCAGCAGTATTATACTGACAGTTCTTCAAAATGAAACAAGCAAGACAGTTAATAGTGCTTTACCATTCAATACGGCTTTACTATTATTTAAAAAAGACATAGCTAATCTACTCAGAAGATACATTCTTTTCCTCCATGTAATGAAGCACGAACTGCCAAACTGCCTTTATGACCAAAATAGTCATCCTCTAAATGTAGAAAGCACAGTTTGCTCACTGTTATGGAAAAGTAAGAGATAAACAAGCATCATTAAACATATTTTTAAAGAAATTGAATTGGATGCATAGTTTGTTAAGGGACATTCCATTAATGCACTCTCTCTGTCTTGGTATTTCAATTAAAAACTACTATGCTTAAATGGAACTTTAAATTTTGCATCCAAACTTCTAACTAGGCACATACAATTTAAAAGCATGCAATTAATTGAGCCCAAGAACATCCTTAAAAAAATACATGAAATTAGTACAAACAATTATTTCTCCCAGTGGATTCCAATCAAAATTGAATTTCATGTTCTTTCTCCACAGTATGTGTTATCTGTATTTATCTGGGGTAACTGGAATAAATAATGGAAAGGAAAAGTTGGGAAAACAATTGAAACTGATAAAACTGGGCCACTTTTTCCAGGATAAAATTGTTGGGAATGATACCTTATTTTAGAAACATTCTTATTCCTGGTGCTGTCTAGTTGTCTACACCCATTTAGACATTACAGGGCAAGAAGCAGCAAGTTGGTTTTGCATTATCTAAAGTACCTAAATGCATCCTCTACAAAAAGCTCATGGAAAATCCAGACAGTTTCTACATAATTACTGTTAATTCTTACAATCCTGAAGAATAAATTAAACTGCAAAGCAGTAAAAGAGATGTATTTAATAATATTTGTGTTGCTTTCCTCTTGGAGCAACCTAATATGCCATGCTGTTCCTCTATCTATGTGGCATACAAGAACTGGATCAGAGCAGCAGCTCTCTCATGGATCTTCCTTCCAAGCTTCACAGGGCCAGAGACACTCCTGGAGTCACTATATCTCCAAACCACAAACTACTGCAAACCCTGAGAGGAAAACTCTCAGCTGACTTCATATGCACCCATATGGTACAAGGAAGCCAGAGCAGAACATGTCAGGGCCACAACAAAAACACCAATGTACATGGGTTTACATGACATGAAAAAACACATCATGGCATGAGCAAGTAGCACCACACTGCTGCCAAGAGAATATGTCTTCAGGGTGCAAAGCAGGGACAACTGGGACACAAAGCCCAGTTTGCGGCAGAAGGCCAGCTTTTCCTTACAGATAAGAACCAGTTTTTCTGTCTTCTCCACTTCCTCCTGCACTCCATTCTCCTCCACTTTCAGCAGCACAGTAGAGCAACCCTCTCCTTCCACCAGCAGGCAGTGGGATAGGTATATTTGAGCTGGGGAGGATTGCAGCTGCCACAGAGGAACGAGCCAGCCTGGGCTCAGCCTCACAAAACCTTCTCTGGAGGCTATCACTGGAGAGATGTTGAAATGTGAAGGTATTGGGGTCTAGTGCTCCAGACGAAGTGCAGTAAGAAGGCCAAGCAAGCAGTTTGCTATTTTGATATTAAACCTAGCAACTCTGCACTTGGAAGCTATTTCATCTTCTCTGCACCACTACAGGTCTTTGTCCAATAGCTCCTCTACAGAGAGACAAACTTGCTCATTAGAAGGTGGAGGCTCATGATGGAGATACAAGCCCTCGGGGCTTTCATTTTTCACCGCATTATCCTGGATGACTTTGCTTATCCTAAATTTTGTCGCAGGGCAAAGCATTGATTTAGCTCTACTTGAAAGTTAACCCAGCTGGGAGAAGGACGGGACACAGAGAAACTTAAATTATATAACTCATGAGGTAAAAGTGAATTTTTCCATTTTTCTTTATGTTTTCCATCTGAATTAAAACTTCCTCATGCTTATAGCTCTGCTGCAGCACTTTCCTGTCACAGCCTGCCCTACCTCTCCAAAGCAGCAGCCTGTAAGTCATCCTCTAGAATGTGCTGATTTGGTTTATAGTTTCCATTAAGGTAAGAGGGTTCGTTGAGATGAAGTTGGGGGGAATGACAAAACATGCAGGAATGCACCGCAGGCAGAAAGGATACAGCATGAACAAGGAAGAAATAACAGAGAAGACAGACCATGAAAGATGTTGGCATGGTTTTCATTTACACAGTAAAGAAAAATTAGTGAAATGTCTTTAAGTGGGAAACATTCAGAACAAACTCTTCAAAGAAGCATGATGGATATAAGCCAGAGAAGCAGTGAGCCAAATGTCACACTTGCATTGCTATGAGGGCTGATCAGCTCCCGTGAAGCTGCTTCAGGTTTAATGCAGTGTGCTAGGGAGCAAAATCCATCCCACTCTATCTTTTGTAACAGCTTAAATTTTCTAATTAATTTAACTTTTATCCTTTTTATCTCATCTTTATTCCAACATTTTTTAATTTGCCTGGCTGTAAATTAAGATTAGTAGAGTTTTACTGACACTGACTGAACTAGAGATTCTGCAAAGGCTATGCTATGCATAGACGTGCTATTTGTCAGCATTGGCAAATCCTAGTACATATATATAAAAACTAAAGACTGCATATGCCAAGATAAGTCCCACATTTATTATAAAAAGCTGCAAACACTTATGTGTACACTAATTTGGTGACGTTTTGTACCATGAACTAACAAAAATTATAGGGGAAAATAGAAAACAAAAACAAGGACACAAATTACTAATGCAGAGTTACATTAAACATACATTGAATTGTATGCAACTTAGGTTCATTAACAGTACAAGATATAGAGAATGAGGCATGCAAGGATTGGTTCTGGTTGCCAGGAATTTAACAATACTATATAGTGTTAATGTTTACTTACAATACATTTTCCAGTACCATCCTGACACCTATTTGAATTTCCATTGCAGTTGCAGGGGACACAGCGTCCAGTGAATAATCCTTTATTCTCACGATAAAATCCAAGGCCACAATCCTAGAAAATAAGTAGAGAGAAAAAAATCAAAACACAGTGCTGCTAGAAAGTTTTACAGCTTATATGAAGGTCTGCCATTTCCAAGGAGTAGTAGAAGTATTCGTTTCCTTCTAAATTCTTCTAAGACTGTATTGTTGAAACCCATATTGTTTACATTACTGGTATTTTATCTCAGTGAATATTCATGAATGAGATGGACAAGTTTAATTTTAATCCCGTGCTCTACACTTTGTGGTAATTTTGATTTTGTCATTTTCACTCTAACCTCAGAGCAAAACACATTTCCAGTGGCTATGTACAAAGAGGTAGACTATGACTTAACCCACAGAAAAGCAATGGAATATAGGCTTAGACTACAGCGTTCTCGGAGAAGAAAACATGGAAATCTCACATATTAGCTAGTGGTTAAATGAAATCTTAATATTAATTTAACTACATTGTATTCCTTAGAAATGCTTCTGATGAGATATCTTTCACATGAAGTCATCATGACTTACACGGTAAGTCTACCTCGAGCTACGCAGAGCCATGCTTAGACAGAGCTAGATGATCTTAACAAAACACACAGCAGTCTAATTTCTAAGTACAGACTTGTCCCAGAGACCCAGGAAGCATGAGAAGAATGTTCGGCTATTGAGGGCACAGGAGCAGGAACACAGTGTACCATATGAAAGTTAGGTTTAAATAGAGGGCTGAATGAGAGGAACATTATGCATGAAGCAAGAGAAGTTTGTTAGCCTACACAAGGAAGGTAGTAAGTAATACGTTATAAACAGGTTCTTGCTTGGCAAGGGCAGGGAAAGCACAAGGATTTCTTCCCAGTCATGCAGGCCAATTAAAAAATTCATGCCCACCTTCTCTGCTCAGCATCCTCCTGGCACACCAGCCACACCAAAAATGACCAGTCATAAGTCTATCCCTTCTATTCCGTCACTCCTTTTCACAGCTAACTAAGCTGGTATGGTGCAAGAAAGATCAGAAGTTGTATGGAAGAGGGGAGAAAGCCGTGTTCCCCATGAAGCCATCAGCTTCCAGGGTCCTGCCTCCAGCAATGTACTTCTGCACTGCCTTCAACCTCACCTCTACCTCATCGATAGGGGCTGGTCCCAGTGACATTCAGAAAAGTGATAATTGAACTTTAAAACCATAAATCTTCTCTAATAGTAATTGCATGATCAAGACTGATGGGAATATTCTGAAGAGCAAGGGGTTTGTGGGATGGTGTCTCAAATCATGTTCCAGTGGTGTGAGGTGTAAGCATTTATGCAGGAGTAGGATTAATCAGTGGATTTATCAACCATCTAACTACCAGAGGAAAAAAATTCACCTGTCCCAAAGCAGACCCCAAAAGGATTGCTGAATTATTTCTGTTTAAACAACAGTTGCTAGTGGCAGCTTTGCATTCTTTATGTGTGTGATAAATTGGGAAAAAAAATGCAGAATATTAACATCAACAGATTTTCATAGCGACTTCAGTAAGAGCAAGGACTGAATTTAGAACAGGAATTTGAAATTTTTCAGATGTATTTTTAAAGTGGTGAATATGCTCCCTGAACAACAGGAAGCCAAAATATACGTCTTCTGAAGAAACCAAGGCTTGAAATTAAATAGCACAAGCAAGTAAAATACAGGCTCTAATAAATGCAAATTCCCATTTTGAGAGCAAAATGAATCACTAGTTTTAAAAATATATCCAAATGCATTTGGAAAAAATCTATGCAGCTGTTTGTTTTTCTATTTATGCAGTCTTTAAAACAACACATTTGGACTATGTAGGCACTTTGTTTTTGAAACAGCTTTTTTGATACTGAGAAATTGATTCCAGATGAAGACAGAACTCTCGGGACTTTCAAGCACTTAGGAGTGCAGGCTGACTGTTTTCAAGTAAACAACAATTTAAAAGCAACTTCTTGGACACACTTTTGTTAGCAAAGTACTTTGAGATACAAGATTAGCTTTCTTATTACTTTTATGTTAAGTAGCATCTAAGTGGTTATCAAATCAGTTCATTTAAAAACAAAGAGAAAGAAGGAAGCAAGCAAGAAAGGGAAAATTAACAAATTACCTGTCTTAGGTAAAAATCCCTTTGAACTTGTTGCTGCTGACTCCCCTGTTGAAGGTGAGGATACCATAGCCTCTGTTGCATATCTTGTGCTAAACAGTGCCCCAGGGTTACTAACATGACAATCACCCATCCTACATTCTTTGGCCTCGCTGCTTGGGCCATCATTTTACTTTAGCTCCGCTGCGAACATACGCTGCTATCCTTTTGGTGCTTGTCTGTTCTCTCCCTTCTTCTCCAGTTTCTGACTCAGATTAATAAGGCTCCGTGCTGTGACGGGCCCCACCTTTAAACTTTATACATGAGTCAAGTTGTACAGCACACATTACTGTTCCTGAGGTTAACAAGTAACTCTGCAGTTCCCCTAGTTGAATATATACCTAAGTTGGGGTGTGGCAGGCATCACCTAAGGCAGCCAGACAGAGCTAGGTGATTAGAGCAGTAAATCACTGCCTGAGTAATGCTGCACAAACACATAGGGCTTACGAACTACCCAGGTGAGTGTCTTGATCACTTCCTTCAGCTATGGATTTTCATCAAGTTATATCTATGATAAAAAACCCCAACACCTTTGTTTTTAAAGGCAGCATCTTTAATGCAACAGGACAGCAGTAGGAATTTCAGTCAATATTCATCAATTTGTGCTTGGTACAGAGCATCAAATGTATGAAAAATAAGTTTCTAGAAATATTTCCTCAATGGTATTTGACAGATAATGATGTGCTGCCCTGAGCACTGGATGTACACACAAGACATAAGCCAACCATAAATGTGGTTTTGTTCAATCTCTCCGCAGTTGATCTGGTCTAGATTCTTTAATTCTCATTTTAAAAAATGTATGTGAGTTAGTACAGGAATTGTTGCTTAACAGCAACACTCAGTCATTTTCTGAGAGAATAATTCCTCATATTTTCTGCACTTTGCACATCACTTTTCAGTATTTAATTCTGCTGCACTGAGTACTTACACATGGTAACAGTCAAGGTCTAAGCTAAGCCAAGTCACAACCAAAAGAATTATAGTAGGAGCAGCGTCATGGCCAGGATATACAACTGCAGCTGGGATTTCACCATTCTCCAGGTAACTTTGCGATGCTTACATTCTCTTTCATAAAAATATTCCCAAATACTTTTTGCAAGTATATTAATTGCAGCTTTCAAACATTTTCTTATAAAAACAGGGAAATTGTTAGTCACTCTCTGAAAAAAGGAAAGTAACTGGTATTATCTAGATTCAGATATCTTGGACCCTCCTAAAATAAGGAATGCCAGATATCTTCTTCACTGTGTAGGGTCTCACAGACTTTGATCAAATCAGCTCTGCTTCTCGCCATTAAAGCAAGTATCAACCAAGATTATTCTGCCTCTTGTAGGACATGACAGAAGAACTCCTCATTATAGTGCCTTACCCAAGTAGAATACAGTACTTAATAGACAGAGAAAGTATTTGAGACATGGAAAGTTAACACGCTTACAAGAAACATGTTTAATTATTTTAATAACTAGCCTCTAACTAAACCAGTATGTATAGCTGTAGGCAAGACAGAAGCTAATGATGCAGTATGGAGGCAAATGCTTCCTACCTGACATGAGTCACCGGAGTACTCCAGAGGGCAGGAGCATGCCTCTACGCTGTATGCAATGCTGCCGCTTCCTGTGCTGGTGGCTTCTTCCAGCCCAACCTCACCAAGGGTTAATCGCTGCGTCTCCGTGAAGTAAAGGCCTCTGATGTGTAAGCCATCTAGCCTAGACAGGATTATCATCAGTTCTTCTCTGGATACTGGGTTATTGCTGTTGGCATGCCTGAAGTTTCCCTGCACATTAAGGGTATAAAGTGAGCACAGCCCAGCTACTTCTTAAAAAGAATGTCTGCAAAGAAGACAGGATGACAGAAAAAGGAAGAAAACCACATGGAAAAGACCACAATAGTGCCAGTTGGTGTAAGGTGAAATAGGTTTTAGGAAAATAAATACAGTGAATGTCAACACCAGATAGGTGGGAAAAGGAATAAGGAGCATAAAAAGGGATGTACTCTTTGTGTTGCAAAGATACTGAAAATGAATATACATTCTTGCATATAGATTCTTCTTCAGTCATCCAAAAGTCTTTCAGGTATCACACGCCAAACCATAAAAGGGTGAAGGAAAATACTTTTTATTTTTAAAAGTAGGCAAAGTTCTAGAAATTCAGTCTTTGAGGGCTGCCTTCACATGCTTTCTTGCTGCTAATAAACATGGCATTACTGAAATGGAATTGGTCTTGAAGAAACATATTTTCTGCATATACATGAGTTTGAACTTCTGAGCAAAGATATAAGGTAAGAATAATCCCTGCTAAGTTCACCTGTCTAAACGCTGGACACCCATTTTAAGTTAGGTAGCTAGACACCAAGGAAAACAGAAAACAGTTCATTCCATCCCCATTAAGCATTGTCTGAGGCTACGATGAATCATCTTCCGTTGATGACTGATTCAGTGTTACTCTACTGGCCCTGGAGGGAGTGGGTTAAATGGGACAAGATGCCAAACTGGTCCCAAACAACATGCCTAAAATTAGGTGGCATGAACCAGAACCTAAGTTCAATGTGGCAGTAAAGAGAGATAAATGTTGTTTGCATTCAGAGTCTACAGTATTTAAGTTTATATTCATTATCAAGTATTTGGTAATTCTGCACACATTACCTGCGTATTTTTTTATGTGCCATGGGGAAGAAAAAGGAAGGCCACTGCATTTTCATTTCTTACCTCAACTAGCTGCACACGACCATAATATTGACGGTCAGGCAGTGGGTTGTTTGGATCCATATAAACAACTTTAATTTGCTGGCCCTGTGTGAGAAAGAAGACGTAACATTGCCATCTCACTACTTTTTATGGTGAAGTGTTCTGATGCAATAAAATTTGGTGAAACACATTATTCTGTGCTTTGGGGAATGAAAACTAAGTAACTAGGAAAACTGTCATTTTGTCAGTGAAGTGGTATAGCAAGCACTGTGTTCTAATGTCAGAAGGTTTTTCACTGCTTTTGCCTATTAACAACTTTGCTTTAAATTAAAATGCCAATTACATTAATTTCCCCAGGAACTATTTATTACATTTGAGTAAAAACATTTTTGCACTTTCAAACACTCTCCTTCGCATCCTGATGCACAAACAACTTTGGATACTACTGTACGGTTTAAGAAGCATGTTTCCCAATAAGATTCCTAGAATACTGAATAAGTATTTCTGATCATCTGAAGAAACAAAACCACTTCCTTGGGAATTTCAAGAAATAGTCAAAGATTTCAGTTTGGGCCTTAAAGTGGTTAAATTAAATAGCTAAAACACATTTTCACTTCAGTTCATTGAAGCCTTATAATTATACTTAATTTTATGTTCCAGAAAATTCTCACAGCAAATGAGATTAATTACACATGTAATCCAGGGTGCATTTTGCAGAGTTGGGGCTACACTTGTTGACAAGTGTACAAGGCATTAATTCACTTTCTTTCCACAGTTGCATTTTACAGAGAAAATGGTTGTTTTTTATTTGCTCTCAAGTCAGTTATGCTTAATAGTATGTAACTTCGGCAATAGAGACAGGTGTGTTGATGAGTTTGAGCAAAATGTAGTAAAATCACTTCTATAAAAATATAGCAAGTTGCTATAAAAGTCAAACAGGAGGAGCAAAATTTGCCATAGTTTTCAGGTAATAGGAAAAATCATGGTATTGGTATTGCTTGAAAGAAAAAAAACAATTCAAAACTTACTATTAGTTGAATATCAGGTCTTTTATCCAGAAGAACCATGCCCTCACTAGGCAAGCCAAACGATTTCACTTGGTAACTTAGGAAGCCGCCATATGAAGAAAGCTGTTAGAAAATGCACAAGACCAGAGATACTTTACTGCCGCACAGAACAAATTTGGTTCATTAAAAGCAGATGTCAGACTGACAGTGAAGGTGGTGCTAAACCCCATGAACAGCCATAGATAAAAAAAAGAAATCAGTTTGAATAAGTTTAAGCATGGCTTTCATAGGCCTAAACTTACTATAAAGATAAATCTGATCAGGAAATCTTTGCTGCACCTTCTGGAGGACAGGACTTCTGCTGATATCAGCTGATATGAGCTTATCAGCTTTATTTGTGAGAAGACCATTGGTGTAGGTTGAGCTGAAACTGCACTTCTTTTGGCTCAACTAAAGGTGACCACAGGCAGCCTCAAACTCAGCCAACTAAATATGCTGCTGCTCAGAACAAAGACTTTTGACAAGTGTGTTTGAATCATCTGACAAATAGCTTCCCTGGGTTGCGTATGAATGACTCAGTTCAAAACATACTGAGAAAAGTAAGCTCCAGGCACAGCCTAGACAGTTTTTGTTCCAAGACAAGCCTAGATGGAAGGGTTTTGAGTACTAGGTGAAATCGGGCATTTTGCCACAGAAATACTGCTTTGTTTTGCGCTGCTTGTTGTTTGCCCTTATAGCTTAAGCTTGGTTTTGACAAAGGAGGAAGAACTGCTTTGTCAGGTTTTGGTGTTCTACGGTTAAGCACCAGCCTTCAATCTACCCCCTCAATATATTTTCATGAATTACAAACAAAACACAGACATCTTAGTACTAAATTTGTTCCTTCGATCACTGGACCATAACTAATGGTATTATCTTTAGCCAACTGCATTTTCAAAAACTTCATTTTGAGCATTAGCTATATTTTGCCAACACAACCAAAACAACCCTGTATAATTTTTTTTTCAAAAATATAAGAAAATTCAAATTACAGCTTATTTCCTATTTAACACTAATATGGACTGCCCCATATAATAGGCTGTTATGTTACTCCTTTTTTGATGATTTTTTTAAGTGGAAAAATATTGGTCTTATAAACTGCCCTCTGTATCTATATACACAGTATTTATTTTCTAACATTAAGAGTAATCTATTAAATAGAATGTTAAAATATGAAAGAGCAGAAAATGGGGATGATGTGATCTGGATTTCTCAGTGACTATTAGTTTCTGCACTGCTATACATTATACATTTGATTCCCTTTTAACTTTGTAAACAAAAGATAGAGAGAAAAAAGGAAATATACTCTACTAAATATTAATGTTCCGGGGGAACTCGTTAAAAGGTTTAAGATAATGGAGAACAGTATTTATACCCTCATTATACTGAAAAATGTCTGGAGTGATCCACATTATCCAAAGGAGGTGCTGTTACTGAAAGTAGACCAAAACCTGATATTTTCAGAATAAAACAACACGGATAATTGGTAAACTCATTCTCTTGTAAAACACACATGAGACAGATAGCATTTTTAGGGGAGTTTCACTACTGCAGTATTGCCTTATGATAAAATATACTTACACATAGTGCACAGTAAAATAAGGTCCAAAACCAGAACTATTTTATTTACGGCGTTGTCATTGTAAATAAAAGCAAGTCATGGCATGTGTTGGTAGATACTATGTCATGCAACATAAAATTCGTATCACTGCTCTTAATAGTTGTGTTTGGAAAGGATTATTGCTTGCTTTATGCTTTGCTATGGGAACCACAGAAGTCCTTTTGGTTTAACACTGTAGTAGATAATGTATACTTTAATGTGAAACTTCTCTGAAAAATAATTTGCAGATATTGAAACAAGAGCCTCTGTAACACTAACAAAAAGCAGTCTAACTAAACATGCTGTTCAACTGAAAGATATGTACCTCTGAGCATAGAACAACAGGATGAAAAACACTGCTCTAGTCTTTAAAATGAGGACTCGGGAACTTCAAAAATTGTACCACCTTTAGTGCTCTGGTGTCTATCTTATTTGATTTCACTTGTGTATCAGTAGGATTGCATTTGAAGAGACTGTGTCCTACCACTGGCTAGCAGTTATTAACACTGTCAGAGTTCCAAACAGGGAGAAATCTGGGGCTCTGGACCTGCAAGACACCACTAGCCAAGTACTCCTGATCAGTGGGATCCCCAGGTTGAAACACCAAGGTATTACAAGTACAAGAATGTTCAAAGAACACAAAGGTTATAAACCCAGGTGTTGGTCTTCTCAAGCAACATATCAAAAGCAAACAGTTAGGGGTTTAGGGAATCTAAAGGATACTCAGGAACATTGGCAAGCTCTATGTGTTCTGGGCTCCAGAAAACCAGCTCAAGGTACCAGACCATAGCTCTTGACCATGCTGTTCACATAAAGGCCTCCTTGGCACCAAGCAAGGTGATTAATTCTATGCTATTAACTATAATTTTAACACTGTACACAGAAGTAAAATGCTATGATTTAAGGCATGACAGGTGAGAGAGATAAGCATCTCCTGAGGGAAAATAGAAAAGTATCTAAGAATAACAATGAAACTGTCTATCAATGATGCTGGCAAAAATTGAATATATATTATTAAAACAGATGAATTAGGTGTCATTTACCTTCTCTCCCAGGTAAGACGGTGGCGCTTTCCAGTACAAACTATGCACTGAAGGAGGTAATTCTTGAACATCAGCCACTACACTATTACTGACTGGATTGAAAGTGACTGGAATGTCAATATTTTCATCCACTGTCTCCAAGTGCCAGTTCCTCATGTCCACAAACTAATGAAAATACATAAAGGAAATAAAACTTATCCATTATTAAACTTTACCAGCACCAAGTAACAAGGAAGAATTGTTCAGCCCCTATAATTCCCTTAGTACAAAATTCAACCCCTTCAGAGTGAGCCCAGTCTTTAAGCACTGGATGTTGCAAGCACTTCAAAAGAGAGTGTAAGTGGAACACACCTGCCAAAGCTACTTGGGATACAGGCATTTGGTTTGTCACTTGCAAACTAAATTCTGTCTTCAGTCATATGAAGGCATAAGCTTTCTGGAGGTGACTATGAATTGTGTACACAAACCCAAGGATATGATCTGGAGGTGCTTTTTTAAGTTCATTCCAAAATCAAACCAAGGACAGTAACCTAAAAGACATAGTGCAGACCTGTTGTTGTAGGCAAACTGGGAGTGAGGGGACACAGTAGGATATTTTGGAAAGGCAAGCAATATAGCCTAATGCTCTGGTTCTTTAATAAATGTTTTATGTCCATGGCTGTTGTTTCATGTAAGGCCATACATCTTGTTATTTATAATATGCTGGGCCAAAGAAAGAATAATGCATATAGAATCATAAAATCATTTATGTTGGAAAAGACCTTTAAGAACACCAAATCCAACCCTTAACCTAACTGCTAGAAGAAATATTTCTAAAACAAACAGAAGTTCAGTACTGACTTTACTGAGGCTGGATTTTCATCCTTTGATTGCAACCAATAAAGTGCCATAAACTGGATTGTGTCTAGTCTATGTCTAAGCCTAAACTAAACTCCTCATCCATCACTCTAAGTCTGTTTCTTTCTTTCTCCTGCAATGTTTCAGGCAGTTGTTCCTTCTTTTTCAGTCTTCAGCCATCTTACTATTCCTTTAGGCTACTAAAACTTTATCTTCTCCTCCTCCTTTTCTCACCCTTGATGTCATGTCTTTTTTAACAGTCAAAAAAGGCAAGAAGGACAATTTTTACATTCTCTGTGGAGGATGTCACACATTTCTTAGGTTTCAAAGTGCATCTATGATACAGACATCATAGGACATATATGTTTATCAAAGCATCTTGAAAGGGACCTTTGATTTAATGATGAACTAGTGTCTGAAGATAAAGCAGTAGAAGGCCAACTCAACTTTGGTTCAACTTAAAGTTTTGTAAACAAACAGGTGAAAAGGGCTATTTCTGCTGAAAGGCACTTTCATACTACACCTACATCTTAACAAGGCTACACTAAATCTACACTACTGGTTGAAAAATATTCCTTATCACTAGAAACTAATAGATTATTTTTTCAGTTTTGGTAGAAATCTGGTATTTCCTTAATGGAATAAATGTAGGTTCATAACAGCAAAGTAAATATCACTATTGAATACACCTTGGTTCTACGATGATTTGTGCTGCGACAGTTGCTGGTTGCTCCAAAACAAAAGCAACGGGTGCATCCCTTGGGATTAGAAGGGTCCAGATAAAAGGATCCTGGTCGGCAGATATCACATCTTTCACCTTCAATGTTCTCCTGTTAAAGCATAGTTCAAATAAATTTCAGTGCTTTCCTTTCGGCTTTGGTGAGGCCCCCAAAACCTCCTGTACATTAAACAAATCTTTTTAAAAAATATCTATTTAATTGTATGGAAACATAAATGAAAATGTGTGATTGTCTGGATACATCATACTCCAAATGCAAATTAAACTGACTTCTTGGAGACTGTTAGTTGCAAACTACCTTTCAAGATGATAAAGTGAACCAGTGAGTAATAAATATTAGTCAGAGACAGCTGGTAACTTCCCTGCCAAAAGCCCTCCTGCTGGCTTTTCCAAACCTACAATATAAAAGGTCACTTGTGAAAGTTCACATTCATCACATTTAATTATGCAGATCAGAACAAAAAAGATTTCCTGGATATAATGATGTGCTGAAATGTCACCTGACATAATACAGCTATAAAAAGCCTGGGTCCTGGTTAGCATCCAAAAGCCAAGATGCAGTTGCATTAAGTGGATCTGGGCAGGGTACAGATTGCTTCAGTGAATTAATGGATATCTCCTCTGCAGCACTGCAACATCCTGCAATATCTAAGACCACCTGTACAACAGACAGATATTGAACTCTTTAAAAAATGGCACTTAACTGCTACCACGATATTGTGTGCATATTCTGCAAGCTGTGATGGTTTTGTACAACTGAAAAACTGATGATAAACTTACTTCACTCCCTCCATTAAATATGAAATAGTCACTGATGTGCAAAGGATGCTTATGAATGCAGAAGTAATTTGATTTATCTGACCTTACAGAGACAAATTCCTGTCTGGGGATCGCAAACATCTGGTTCTGTTCCATCTCTATTACAGTTACACGGCACACAGTTTGGGAAACCATAAGTACCAGGAGCACACTGATCACACTGTCGTCCTTTTATTCCCGGTTTGCATCTTTATCAACAAACAAATACAGAGAAGGGAGTCAACAGGGGAGACAGGAATGGAGCAAGGAAAGGGGAGTTAAAACAAAAGGCAGGTGGATCTTTGAAGTGATTGTATGTCTGACACAACTTTATGATTTCCATGGAGAAACAGCAGCACATTACTTATGTTCTTGGATTTGAATGGAGCGTTATTTCATATGGTCCTAGGAACTGATTAATAACAGATTTGATTTTGAAGGATATAAATGCTCACAATAAAATTAGACTTTCACAGCTATGCAAGGCTTGTAGTGCAGAACTAGCCCCTCTGTACACCAAGGTGTGAAACACCCATGTTGTACACAGGTAAGCAGAGTTGGAAGAAGATTTTATAGCTGCAGGATGTGACTGGGCATTTCTCAAGGCACTTACTTGCTAACAAAAAGGTGGAGAATCATAACCATATGAATAATTGTGGGGACTTCAACCTACCACAAGGCTTGGGTTACAAAGGATGAAATCCACTTTGCTCAGTGAAGGATGAATGCTTTGGATTTCATAGAATCAAAGAATGGTTTGAGTCAGAAGGGATCTTAGTGACCATCCAGTTCCAAACGCCCTGCCATGAGCACTTTCCACTAGACCAGGTTGCTCAAAGCCTCATCCAACCTGGTCTTGAACACCTCTAGGGACAGGGCTTTCATGACTTCTCTGGGCAACCTGTGCCAGTGCCTCACTGCCCTCACAGTAAAAAGTTTTTTCCTGATATCTGATCTAAATCTCCCCTCTTTCAGCTTAAAACCATTATCCCTCATCCTGTCCCTGCGCTCCCTGATAAAAAGCCCCTCCACAGCTTTCCTACAGGACTCCCTTAGGTACTGGAAGGCTGCTCTAAGGTCTCCTTGGAATCTTCTCATCTCCAGACTTAATAACCCCAGCTCTCTCATCCTTTCCTCATACAAGAGGTGCTCCAGCCCTCTGATCACCTTTGTGGCCCTCTGGACTCACTGTAACAGATTCATGTCTTTCCCATGCTGAGGAATCCATAACCGGATGTAGTGCTCAGGTGCGGTCTCATGAGAGCTTAGGTGAAGTACAGAAAATGTAAAACCCAACACTAAACCATGAGCAAAACTTGAGATAAGAGAGAACACTTCTCAGGGGTAGCAGTTACCTCATCCTACTTTTACAATAAATTTGCACAGACTGATGAAACTAGTAAAACTCTAGGTCTGATGACCCCTCTTGTTCCTGCCTATGCTGGCAAACTCTTCATACCAGCCCAAAAGAGGTTTCAAGAGAGTAAGGAGCCATTGATTAAGAACGTCTGCCACCAGCACCATCTGCATCTTTACATCTTAGATGTGAGAATTCTTAAAAGTTTCAACAAGCTGAGAGTCTCCTTTAGCTCTCAGCATCGAATTCATATGTAGAAAAATGTAATGAATCTAATGGAAATGAACAGCTAAAATGTGCAGACAAGGTAGACTGCACTTCATTTAATATATGAAAGCAACTACTCAATTCATCAAACAATGGGTGAGGTTTCTCAGCGTTTCTCTGAATGTATAACATAGATAACTGGAACTGGATGGGAACTTTGAACTTCATGTAAACCACAGAAGGAAAAGCAGTAATGAGAATGTAGTTCTTAGTTATATACTTTAGTAAGCAGTCCAAAAGAATTTGCTAAATGAAAATTTTGCTTCAGATTTTTTTGACTGATAGGTTTTGATATTACCAATTAGGGTGCACATGAAAAATATCATCATTATAATCAGGCAACACAGCTTTTCACTGAACAGAAAAATCTTTCTACAGAAACAATCTTCAATTTTAGTCAAGTAGGAGCATGCTAAGCCCTTTCTTTGAAGTAGTAGGTTTTATTTGACTCAAGTATTTATTATATTTATTTCACATAGTATTTATTTTCTTGTTATTTTGTATTGGATGGGGAAAATGAAAGAGATGAATGAGATTCAAAGTGCATCAGGAGATAAAGAATATGTTACACTTTAAAGCTGAAACCCAACTTCCACATATGAAAATTCTTTTTGCCCTTGGGATAAGACAACTATACACTTAATGCAAAGGACAGATTTAGAAAAATAATTTATATTCAGGAAGTAATAAGAATATTCTCTAAAAATGACTATTCTCTGTCTCATTTACAGGACCAATGGCAGAGCAGGAAGGATCGTATTTCTCTTTGTTAGACCCTACAGAAACATATCCAAACAGCTAAACTGAACCAACTCTGGTCTTACAGAACCTATTGGCTATTAAATATTTGCACTTGCTATTTAAGAATTCGATCTCCCCAAGGAAACCACACAAATATTCAACTATACTAATATTGACAGCATCTGAATTTGAGATGATGCCCTATGATTGTGGTTGCATGCTATATGTATTCTAGAGGATATAAATAAGGGAATAAACTGAAGAATTTATTTTTACTTCAGTATGCTGAGATACAGAAAAGCATGGATATTTCACACAGAAAGCGTAATTTTCAGAACAATTATCAGCCCTGGCTCCAAATGAACAATATTTTCCAGTCAGTCTGTACTCATCATCAAAGGTTCTCAGAACTCATTGTGAACATTCAAGCTTTACAATACTTACAAACATCACTAGACTGAAACCCAGACATTAGTCTGTGGACAGTCAACTGCAAAATTTTAAGAATCTGAGAGATAATGTAAACCATTTCAAATGATGTAGATGTCCAGAAGTCTAGAGTTCTGATCTGAGGTCCTCTATAAGGACAGGGATTCAGGTGCTTACTATGAGTGACGTGGCATATCACCAGCAAAAAGAATGCAAGCCCAGGTATCCCAAATCCCACCATTAGCTGCCTGCACAAACCATGCCTCTACTAAAGCACTGCAGGTATCCCTGAAATAGGTGAGTCCTCACTATCACTGAGCACTGCTTAAATCCCTATTCATCTTCACCAAAGTCTCTCACAGCCCCTCCAAATACCTGAAAAGAAGGGTGATGCAAACCACTCACACATTGCTCATAATGCTCATGACCCAAACTTACTTGCATTGCCCGTTGATTTTTTCACATTCTGGGCTTGCCACATTAACAACTCCTTTTTCTGAACAGTTGCAGCTCTCACAGCCAGCAAGAGGGTGATAGCTGAAGTAATGTTTCTCACACACTTCACACTTTGGTTTCACCGTTTGTGGAGGGCAAATGCATTTACCAGTCACCTCATCACAAAGACGCTGCCCACAGTTGCATACTAGGTTAAAGAAAATGTTCTACAGATTAATTACATCTCAGTTTACAATGATCAACTGTTATCAAATTTGTATATGTATATGAAACAAACACACACAACCTGTATGTACGATAGTATGCATGACTCTTTTCTCTCTTTTATTGGTTTTAAACTCAAATGGTTTAATTGATTTCAACTATCACTACAGTGCAAGACTGAGACAAACCAGGGTAATGGAAACCAACTATGTGATTGTTACGATACCTAGGAAAAACAGCTTAAGACTTTGGCTCTTCTGCACAGATTGGTAACTTAACTTCACTGCAGGCATTACTATCACTTCCTCAAACTGCTAGGCATTAAATAACGAATAGTTCTGGTCTTAACAGCATTGCTTTTCAAAGTAACATTAATAAACCTAGAGTATTTTATCTGGGAAAGCAGCTGAAGACTGGTGGTGTAATCTATAAATCTGTTGATGTTTTAGGGATGACATCAGAAAAAGTGGAATTGAGAACACTTACTCTGATTATGTATAGAAAATCTTGAAGGTATAAACTGGGATACAATAGTAACTTAGAAATAATTTAGCAGTCAGTGCAGAAAATCCATATGACTGAAAGATAGGCAATATGGATTTGATAGAGTAAAACTGTAAGCCTACTACACCTGGTAAGACAACACACGTGTTGGCACACTTCATTGTGAAGTAGGAGTTCTTGAACAGAATGGGGTTACTTCTGTGTTAAAATAAAAGCTATTCTATGCTAAAGCTTAGATGGCTCAACTGGCCTCTCAAAGGATCAAGTTCTATAAGGAAACATGAGGTTGCGGTACCTATGACAGTAAAATCAGAGAATTCAATAAATAGTTGGGTCAGATGCTGAAGAAGTCAAAGCATGTACTTACACTTGCAGAATGGAAATCCATAGTAGCCAGTTTGACATCGGCTGCACTGACGACCGATGACATGAGGTCTGCAGGTACACTGTCCTCCCAGGGGGCTGCAAGTAGGGCTCGTGGCACCTGCACTATGGCAATTACATGGCAGGGCTCCATTGTTGTAGAAAGCCACTAGCGACCTTACAGAGTCCTTACAGAAGGCTGATGCTTCTTGGCTATTTAAACTGAAATATACATCATGTAAGTACTGGCACTTGAGAATTGTTATGAGAGGGTTTTAGAGAGGTTCAGTAAATTAGGGTTCTGTTTTTCAAACAGTCTTTGACATAAGGATGGTCTCAGTACACATGCAAGGATATACTTAAATTAGTGGTGAAAGGCTTTGAAGATGCAGGTAAGAGAATTTTTTCAAAGAAAGTGTGTGTATTAGTTGTATGAGTTCAGACATGCCAAGCAAAATATCAAATACCAAAGATGGAAATACCAAAGACAGAAAGATGACACAGATTTTCCTCTTTTGCACTGTGAGCAATAAAGCTCTACCTTTACATTTCATTTATGATAGACTGTTATGTGAAAATGACTCACAAAAATATAATGGGCCAGCATAAGCCATGAAAAGCCTTTTAATGCAACACAACGATGGGGATTTTATAGAGAAGTCTTTAATATAGAGTAAAAGTAACAGTAATTCCCAACTGGTTGTCAACATTCAGTTTTTTAGAAAGCAATGCTTACTCAATATAAAAACTGTTTCCTCCGCATTGGCTGGTAAAATCAAATGACTTGTCCACTGTCTTTTTGTCAAGAATTTTGTAACTGTAGATGCCTGCTGGAACAACTAAGACATTTTCCTTAAAACAAGAAGAAAGCTAAATTGTACATTTCAGGGAAAAGCATGACACAAGCTAAGGCATTCATATATTTTAAAGGTACTTCATTATGCATTCCTGATTTTCTCAAACCCTGTAACATTTTCACTGAAAAAAAGGAAAATACACTTATCTTCCCCCAGGACTTGTGATGCTACAATCAGTGTACAATAAAAACAGTGCATAGTATCTTGAAAATTTAAAATAAAACAAAAGCACTACACAAGAGCCTAAAAATCTGAAATGCAATATTAAAAGACAAATATTTTCTTTTTGGCTTTCATCTTTGCACCTATCTTTAAAGGAATGGTGAAACTGCAAATAATATTTCCAAGTACATTCATGTAATAAACATACCAGAACCAGCATTCTTCCACTAGGTATCATCAGTGTAACAGAGAGCTCAGGTTCAGAAATGTCAAGCTCAATTTGCTTTTCTGCAATCACCTGATCTCGACAGCCAGAGGTATGAGGGCAGAATGAAGCATTGAAGGAACCTAGAAGGAAAAAAAATGCCAAAGAATGTTCCGTGTGCCAAAATGGTCAGAGAAAAAAAGGGGTTAGAATCATAGAATCACCAGGATGGAAAAGACCCACCGGATCATCAAGTCCAACCATTCCTATCAAACACTAAACCATGTCCCTCAGCGCCTTGTCCACCCATCCCTTAAAACACCTCCAGGAAAGGCGACTCAATCACCTCCCTGGGCAGCCTGTTCCGGTGCCCAATGACCCTTTCTGTGAAAAATTCTTTCATAATGTCCAGCCTAAACCTCCCCTAGTGGAGCTTAAGGCCATTCCCTCTTGAACCGTCTCCTGTCACTTGGGAGAAAAGGCCAGTACTCTCCTCTCCACAACCCGCATTCAGGTAGCTGTAGAGAGCAATGAGGTCTAGATCAAATTCAGACACTTACCTGACCACACACGTCCTGCATCCACATGCACTTGCACAGGGAACACTGGATGTGCTGGCTGATAAAAATGTACCACAAACACATATCTGCCCAAGCAGGGCACTCTGCCACTCAAGGTAATCTGGTTCTGGAGAAAGAAGAAAAGCTCTGGTGTTATAATTGTTCCATGCAGTATTCCTGAGTTTGTGAGCTGTGCTCTGTGCTACCTACCTGCAACGAAAGAGAGGAGGCTTGGCATTTCCCAGCAAGTTAACTATACCTCCAAAGAATATAGCATTACAACTGCATGTTCCTATCTGTTTGCATGCGAAGCATATCTAAAGCTGTCTGTGAGGCTGCTGTGGAGTTAAGAAAGAAACTGGCATTTTGATTTCTCTTTGTGTATATTGTCTTGATGTCTTGCTCAGTCTGCAACATTCTGATCACATCGCATCTTTCAGTTTGATTCTCTAAAAGTATTTCATCAGTTTAATTTTACTAAGAACATACTTTGTAGTGTGGGAAACAATATTTTCAAGATATGAGATACCTGTAACGGTGTCAAGGTGACTCCATTAACTGAGTTAGAAGGCAAAGGGGCACTCAGTGGATCATAGAGTGTATTTCTGTGTACTTCAGAAATTTTCCCATCTTTGAATGAATCCAAAACCAAAGCTGCTGGTGGAGTTTCATACACTGAGGGAATGCATGTTGCACTAAAATCAGAATTATAGTAATTATTCTTGGGGTCAGGATTTCTTAAGCATCACAAAAGGAAAAGCACTTTACTCACAACAGTCAGTATATTAGACTGAAATATAATTAATATTGTAATCCTAACCCCTGTTATTCTTTGGATTCTATGTAAATGATCAGAAAGTAAATGAAAACAAGAGGTACAGATTTAACTCAAAAAGAGGAAAAATGTACATTAACTGATTTTATTTACTCAAAATTTCCATAAGTTTAACAGTTTCAGTGGAAAGCATTTGCTAAGGAAGATGAAACCTAAGAGGACCAAGAGTGTTAAAAAAAACCCAAACACTTAAATACACTTTAGTGAATCCAGTTAGTTACATTTACCAGAATCTGTACTAATATTGAATTCTCAGTTCTACAAATATTTACATAGGTGTATCCTTTAAACATGCAAGTTTTCTCAGTGAATTTAATGGGGCTGATTAAGCACTTAGAAGTTACACTCACATATTTGTAGAATTGGAGCCAAAATAAATAACAGTGCTCCTTGAAAGCATCCTTATTGATTCATTGCTGTGTTTAACTATTTTTTCCTTGGTATATTTAATTCTAAAGAACTTGATTGAGAGAAGCATTTTCCAAGACTGCAGGAGAAATGGGTTTTGGGATTTCCTGCTAATATTTGTTCATTTCTCATAAATACTCAACAGACAATGATTAATCTCTGCTCAAGTCAGGCATAGAACTGGAAGGGCAAGTATGTTTCTTGTGCTGCATCTGCTTATAATACTATGAAATTGAGCCAAACTCTGCATCTTTCAACTTGGTGAATACTGAAAACTTTTAGGAAAGCAAAAATACTCACAGATAAAGGTCTTAAAAACAGAACATAAACACACAGTAAATAATGCAAATAACACCAGATATGAAAAATACCCAAACACAAAAGTGAAGTAAAAGGTACAAATTTCTAGCCAAGTTTTATTTAAAATACCGTTTTTCATCCAGCCTCTTTCTTCCATTTTATTCAGAGTATAAATTCAGGAATACAAAATGTCTTGACTGCAAGGACAAGTATCATCAGTGCTGGAAAGCTGCACTCAGCTGTAACACTCCAAGCAGGAGAATTAAAGCTGTGATTCAATGCTATGCATGCTTGGAAGCCAAATATAGTCACATGCTTTAATCCAATTTACTATCCAGATTTTTCTGCTTGAGATTTCAATTCAGCAATTATATTAGAATCTACCATGAGGAAAACTATTAAACCCAGTCACCAAGCCTTTCTGCCTCTGAAGTTCACAAATAATATTTACTTTTACTTTGAGACCCTTCCCATTGCTAAATGAGTAGGAAGAAAGCCTTAGGAGTAGCATCACGAGGAACATACTGGGGAGTGCAATCGGAACTGAAACATAGGTCTCCCTAATTTAGAAGCTGCAGTGATAGTTCCTCTCTGGTCTAAAGAATAAAACATAGGGAGAGGGGAGGATGTTCAATAGGATGGAGAATATCTTCTGCAGAACCCTAGACACATGACAAGTGAAAGTTCAGATCTTAGCAGCAAGAAAAGAGCTATTGACCTAGGTCAACCAAGCTGCATAGGATTGCTCTAATTACTAGACCTATACAAGTTCAACAGAGGAGCGAGAGCCTTGTTGTGTGTGGTGAATGCTGAGGGCATATCTACCATACCGTCTCCATGATGAGATGGACAAAGCAATGGTTTGTTTGTGAAGTGAGTGTTTACATGTTGAGTAGTTTGGTGCAGACAAGTTAGGCTGGTGGATTTCTGCCTCAAAGGGCAGGCACAGCCCCTACCTAATGACAAAGCAATTTTGGAACAGTGAGGCACTAACACGTTGAACCAAACTCCCCATGGAGCAGTCAGCATTTCAGGCCACCAAAACAGCAATGCTTCTTCAGCTCGGACACCTATAACACTGGATGGCATGTAAAAATGTGTATTTTCTAACTCATCAGCTCTCAGTACTTCAGATGGGCCAGGAAGAGGCTCGTATTAACAAAATCCTGCAAGAAGACTGTTTAGATTTACACTGACACTTCAGCTTTTCACAACTACTACTTCAGAAAAGTGGCCTACCTGTGAAAAGTTCATTCAAAATATTTAAAATCCCATTTAGTCTGCCTTTCAATATCTTCTCAGAAAACATGAAGGATAAAACCAAGCAAGTTACCTTCCATCATGGGTACTTCCGTAAGTAGCTATGCACTGTACTTTAGGATCCACATATTCTGGAGAAAATTCTTCCTCTGATATAATACAAACCTTGTGCTGAAAAGTAAGCACAAGGCACAATTAACTATTCATATAATAAACAACAGGGCCAAGTCTGTAGGGGAAGGATGGAGCCTAATTTTAGCATGGGGAGACCTGAGCCCAAAGCTACACTCTGTCATGGGCTTCCCACAGGATTTTGGATCCCTTTACCTGACTGCACCTGATTAGGTCAGTGTTGAATAGTATTCTTCTGCCATTCTCAGGAAAATTGTGGCTGTTCAAAAGTTACATAAATTAAAATGTTTAAGTATATGTACGACAACAGGAATGACAAAAGATCAGCTCACAGGGTCAGAAGCTAGGCAAAGAGCATAGAGAGGTGGGAGGGAAAAGTCCTTATTTGTGGCGTTATGACTACTGAACCCCAGGAGAATTCCTAGACCTCCTGAAATGCAGCCATGAATACCTGCTCCCACAAAGTCCATAGGAGAATTTCAGTGACACCAGGATTTCTCTCAATAGATTCAGAACTCATTTTAAAAACCAATGAACTTCATATGATTTTTTTTTTAACTAAACTAGACATGAACAACTGAATCTGTGATAGTGCTGCTGCAGGCATGGTGGCAAGGATATAAGGCAAGACTTGGGCGTAGACACAACAGTTTGCACTATATCCTACCTGCACTGGAAAACATATAAGTGTAGGTTACAGAACTTGTGCATGAACTACTTGAAAATAAACTAAAAAACCTAATTAATAGTACAATATAGAACCATTTATTACTAAAAATAAAAATTGCATAGGGAGAATTCTTTAATGGCAAAGGGATTCAGCGTAGAAGCAGGTCTGAAGGGAGCTCAGCTTGTCTTTTAACAGCAGCAAGCAGGAGCTAGAAGCCCCTTATTAGCTAGAAGGCAGAGTGCTAAAAGTCCGTTTTCCTGGGCAGCAAACATTGTGCCTCTCCTGCATGTAATGACCCACAGGGCTCCAGTCCATTGCAGCAGAACAAGGGCAGACTCTGAAGCTTCAAACAGCTCTTTATGTATGGCTAAAAAAGGCAGTGGGTCTGGGTTTAGACAACGCGAATGCATCAGTGTGAGACAAAGACTATCAATCTATAAGAGCCTCTCTTGAAAGCTGGCATCAAGAACATAAATTCCCCCATATTTAGACCAGATTGCTGAACTCCAGCATTGGGGCTGGTCCCCCTTTGCCTCTCTGGTCTACATGACGGCCAGTCACAAAAGGGTCTTTCATTACAAATCTGCTGCCATTCACTCTGTAACTAGTGGCTGTGTACCAGAAGCTCTTATTTTCTCCCTTCTTCCTATCTTTTGCTAACTGCAGTTTTTACATTTGACACAGGGAAATATTTCCTGTATCTCAGAATGCCAAAGTTTATTTGGCAGCAAGTACTTCAAAGAATGAAAACTAAAACTTAGAAATGCAAAACCAAATATTTTCAGCACAAGTGAATTTCACACAGGAAGATACAGGCTAATATTATCAAGGTCATCTGGATATGGATCCTGTTAGCACAGCAAGTACTGTAGGGAGCTAACAGACAATTTAAATGGTATTTGTTCACACTGCCTCATGAAATCAAGAAAGAATGTATCACCTGTCAATCCTAATAGTTCTATACAACTATCTTTAAAGTTAGATTTCAACTCTAGATTTTTACCAACTGTGTAACTTACCTTGTGTTTCTAAAATGGAAAAAGAAACAATGTAAAAAATTCTGCATCCAAAAAAATGTATTCCTGATGTGGCCAAAAGAGGGCAGTGAAGGATTTTTATTCTAAGTATTTAAAAGCTGTATGAGTAATGAATGCATTTATTACCTGAAATTAACGCAATTATTGCCTGCATTTTGTAAGAGAGACAGGAAACTCCCAGATGGGTTGTGAGGATTTAAAGACATTGAGAGATAAGTAAAAAAAGCATGAAGTATAAAAGCTGCCAGATGATTTTTAATTTAAAATTTACATGTAGAAGAGAGAGGAAATCAAATAAAGCACAACAGAGTTGGAAAACCCATTGCCAAGAAAGGTAAATTTCAAACTGATCAAATTTGCCTTAGTATTCTCCAAGTATATATAAAGAAACATCTCCACATACCTTAGAAACATCATTTCACAAATTGCCATATAGTATGTAAAGGAAGAGAGAAAATGACCTCTCCTTACCCATTCAGCAACAAGTATTAAGAAAGGGAAAAGAAAATGGAAACTTACCAGAAGAAAATTAATTGATGATGCCTTAAGATGTATCTTTGTATCTGCTAGAAGGTCATACGCTGCAATGCGATTTCTGTCATCAACTACAACACTGCGACAAAGGAAACTGAGACAGAAAGCAGGATTCAAATGAGCCTGCTGGCATTACCACATTGTTCACACTATCCCCTAGCTCAGCAGCCTGGTTGTTGGCTAGCCTCACCACCGATGTCTAGTCATCTGGCTCGCTCATAAATAACTTCTAGAAACTGGTGAACACACAGCATCCTTGCTAGTTACCAAGTTGGACGAGGCCATGAGCAACCTGATCTAGTGGAAGATGTCCCTGTCCATGGCAGGGGAGTTGGAACTAGATAATCTGTAAGGTCCTTTCCAACCCAAACCATTCTATGATAGTGAGACAAAGGATATATCATGGTACAAAATGCTGCTTGTCCTTTGTGGGTTGACCTACCCAGAGACTAAACCTCCAGACCTCAACTCTGAACTCCATTTGAGCTACTGCTTTAAGTAGGATGTCGACGGACAGATACATATATGTTACCTGCGAAGACTTCCAACCTATGTGATGCAGTGTGTAACTAATATTCTGTGCCTGGGCCGTGCACCTTGAGGGGACCAATAGACATCAGCTGCTGCTTTCCAGTACTGCCATATGCTGTTAGTGGATCAATAGCTCTCACCTACATCATGACAGCTGGGCAAGTCTGGATTTTAAGAACCTGTATGCATGCTGAGATCCTCCCTAACGCAAGTGAAAAAAATGTAGGCCTCTTACTACCCTAGATTGGTTACATCTTTAGCAAAGACAAATGCATTCTGAGAGGCAGAGTCTTGCTAAAGGTTTCAACTTCTGTCTTGTTCAGGGAGCAAAACTCCTGCAACTTTCCAAAAGCAGCAACAGTTCCCCTTTGCTAAAGAGAAGAAGCCATATAAAACTTTCTTTTCTTCCTATACTTCTGCTTAGGCAGCAGGCCACAGGTGAGAAGCTGCAACCACCATACAACTGCTACTCTATTTCTCCTGTATGAAGCAGAAGATATGAAAGTTTCGCTCTTGTTTAGAACACAGCTCAGAAATAAGTTCAGCATGGGGTTAAGGACTTGTAAGGCCAGAAAAATTTGCTGGAAGCTTGCAAGAGAATAAAACATTGCAATGTTTTATTTGAAATAAACATAAACAAGTTCATAGAGCTTTAAGAAGGCCTGGCACAGTATATTCATGATTCTACAAAGTTATTCTTACTTACATGTACCTTACCATGTCATTTCTTGATTTATTTTTTAACAGAACAGACTAGTGGCTTCCTGCTCAGGAAAGATGACACAGCAACTTACTTGCAATGGGACCATTAGCTTCATGCAGAATGACCCAGAAGGGCTTTCCTGCATTGCTACATTAAAGTAGTAAGGGCTTGCTTTGTATTTTCATGAGCAAGTTCTTAGTGTACCATAAGAACAACAGGTTCAAAATCAGCCTCATAAAATGTGTTTAGGAAAGAAAAGGCAGTAAAATGAAAACTTTAGAGCAAGCAGTTTAGGGCTCAAAGTGTTATATAATAAGCTAAAATAAGAGCTTTCCCCCAGCGATAACCTGACAAGGTCACTGCTCTGTACAGCTCTGCTCTGTAGCACAAACATGCTGATGAAAAGGACTTTTCTTACTGGGCAATTTCATCCTGAATATCCCTAAGCCTCCTATCTGCCAAACACTTGGCTCATGGGAAGACAGGATGCATGTCTATAGTCCCTTGGCACTGGGTAGGTTCTTCCAAGGGTGCAGACATCTGCAGAATCACAATCCTAATTAGTGTCATAAGCTGAAATGCTCAAGTGTTGAAGACAATTGTGCTCAAGACAGACAAAATCTCTTGAACAGAAACATCTGCAGTAACCTCAGCAGTCAACAATGATAAAGAAACAGTCTGTTGAAGACTTTGCCTACAGCCTAAGAGCCGTAGGATGGCTAGACTGAGAATTTCAGAGACATTTATACTTCTGCTTCAGCAGACCTTATTAGTAATAGTGAGAATACTCTTGTAAAACTAGCTGCTATACTTTTTATACTCAAAACCCTTGGACCCAAATAAAAAACAATATACCCAACAGTGATGCTTTTCCACTGGACTCACTCAGAAATTAATAGTTTTTAAGGATTTATTGAAGCATATTAAAAAAGCAACCCTTTGTATAGGAGAAGTTCACTTAAGTAGCAGCTATATCTAATGAGCTGACTGTATGTAGAGAATTAAAAATCTTTACAACACCCACAGAATTATGTACTTCCTTCTGTATCACCCTAAAATTCAAACAATCAACATAGTAAAATGGATTCCAGCATATAAAAAGTATAATTATAACCCACAAGCTTTTTGAATAATTTAGTGATCACTTCCGAAGTTCTTACCTGTATTTACAACTGTACAGTCTCACTCTGCCTTCAGTGACAGGTCCAGGGCTATCTATTATTACCTCGGCAGTGTATAACTGATCCTCTTCATTGGCATATTCAAAAACCAGAACATAGCGACCAACTTGAGGAACATTTATGGTCATATGTAAATTGACCTAGGTAAAAATAGTTGAAAAGTAAAAGCCGTTACATTTTTTCACTCTGTTTCTTGCAAGCTAACTGGTCTGCATAAGTCTAGGAAGAATCCTGTAACGTCTCAGTAAAAGATACCCAGCAAAATCATTGAAATGCTTATAAATATCACCTTGTTCACTAATGAGTCAACCAAGTTCAAGAAACAGCCATTATAACAGCTCTAGGAAGGCTGTAAGATGAGTCTGTGAAATGAGTATTGCATATTATTTTTCTTCTCCACAGTAGAAAGTACCTGTGAGGAAACTTTAATGTTACCAAGACATTGTCACTGTCATCTCTAAGATAACTTTAATAACAAATAAAAAATTACTCTATTTCTCCACTGAAAAAACCCACTCATACCACAGGAGTGTTGTATATTGATTCATAAAGAGTGAAAGCATGTTCTCCAGCAAACAGCCTATGCCACTTCCTGAAGCAACAAGTTTTTCTTTTAATATATTTGCACAAATTGGTTAAAATAATATTTGACAGAAAATACTCTGAAGTAGTTGCATCGAATGTACTGTGGTTACATATGGTTTTTTCTACAGTTAGCTGTATAATTATTTTCAAATTTAAACTGATTTTCTCAATATTTCCTTAGGCTATGAACACTTAAACATAAATAATCCTCTCAACTGCCCTCTTGACTTCACTGCAATTACTCAAACACAAAGTTTCGCACATGCATCAGGGATGAAGCATCAGGGCCTGTGGCATAAGTGTTCTTGTTGCACTCAGTATTTTTCATAGGAATATCCAAAGAGGACATCATAATTTTACATGGAGTTGACATGTACTGGATAACACACCTTATTTCTACCAAATATTATTCCAGTGTAATTTTTTGTTTCACAAAGCATATGTTTCACTTCCAATGGATCTACAGCAGTGGTACAATTGCTTCTGCTTGTTTTTTAGTAAAGTAAGTATTTTACAAAAGTATAGGTATTTAATAAAGAAAAAATTATTAACTTAGAGTGACGTTATGTAAACCATTTCTGTTGACAGTCCATTTTGCAATTTCTGCTGCAAATAAACAGTACACTGAACAAGCCAGAAGGACTAAAAGAGAGGGAATTTTAGTTAATGAAATATGTCTGTCAGACTGAAATGTCCGCTCTTGTCACAGTTAAATATCTGTTACATGGTTCCATTTACACAGCTCTGTATAAAATACAAAACTTAATACAGAGTCTCTTCTAGAGACCCTGAGATGTAATTTGCAATCATTTTAGCCTAGTAGGTTTCGAGTCAACAGGGCAGATGGGACTGCAATTAGAAGGCAGGAATCTGACCTCTCTTCCACTGATATGGGGCATCACTGGTTGATGAGGAGTCGGCTGTCGCATAGGTATTCTTCTGTATTCTCCATGTCTGAAATACATTGCTTCTGAACCAAGGACACAGGAAAATCTGCCCAGTGGCAAATGCTGATAGAGCAAGCAGCTAACAAAAAAACCCACCAAAAAAATAACAAACAAACCCAAACAGAACACAAGATTATTATTGTTTTCAAGTACAGTGAGTTAATAATAAAATAAACCAAGGCACTGGTTTATTCTGTAGCATATATACTGACTGCTCTGTTGAAGCATGTCCTGAATAGGTGCAAGGCTCTGTAACTGGTATTTGCAAGATGGATGCTTCGTAGTAATCACTAGGTAAGAGCACCATATAATCCTAAGAACAAAGAACACAACAAATGCAAGACCATGCACAAAATTACAAAAGCAACATCTCTAGAAATTCACAATGCTGCAGCAAACAAAATCAGTCATACAATAATTTTTACAGAGAATATCTGCAAGATGTGGATTTTTTTTCTGTTACAGGGACCAATAACACCAGAATGTGTCTCCCTAACTCTGTTTATACCTTCATAGAGATGGGACAAAGGCAGCTGCTCTGTCAGAAGGGAAACTGAAGCCACTCTCCCATCATGGTTCATAACACATACCAGCTGGGTTCAGTTTTCACACATGTGGAATCTGCACACGCACAACTCAACTCTGCATAACTCCACAAGGGATATTCATGTATCCCAGGTGACTTTATAAAACTATTCCATGTCATCTATTACGTTGTTCAAAAGCTGGTATATTTTTGCTCTACCTTGTCCACTTAAATTAACATATTAGAGCTTAACTTACAAAAACTATTATTGAGAAAACATGCTGGTCTAAAACAATTAATACATTCCTTTTCAAAAATATTAGTAAAAAAAACAGGCACAGTAAGTACTGTCACTTTCAGCAAGAAAGGTATTTGCAAGCTCTTTAGCAATATTTTATGTAGTACTCTGTAAACTTAAGAGAGCCCTAGGCTTAATGACTAAAGACACTAACTACATGTTAACCCTATCTATATATATACACACACATATATATACACGAATTTCAGTGTGCTGTCTTTGTGATCATACATATTTGTGTTTTTTACTAAGCGATACCTCAAACCGTTTGCCTTTTTATAGCAATTTCTCAGAACTGCTGTCAGAAAATTTTTCAGTTTTTTCAGTGAGTGAAAGGAGCATAATGATGGGAGGATAAAAACATATAGAAAATGGTCTGCTGCTCATGCAGCCCAGCCCATCTTATAATACTTTTCTGAAGAGTCTTTGTCAAAAACTAAAGCCTCGATCATATGTGATTGAGTCAAGCACTTATGCTCAATCAATTGTACTCTATATCAATATTATTTTATCCTTTGAATGTACAGATTCTGGATAGACCTAAAGTCTGGAAGCACAAGAAGAAAAGGAGAAGGTGAAAGTCAGATAAGAAAACAATGAAACGAGTCACTGTAAATTTTCCTAATGATTTTCTGCTTCTGTGGTCTTTTCACTACTGTTGAATTTCAATTGCTTGCAGGGTTCTTCCCTGCAAATAACTCCAGAGCAATATTATCATGACAGCCTTCAAGCACTTATTTTGCTCTATTGTTTTCTTACCAGGAGGAGTTCCTCTGCCAGTATACTGACAGTCCACATGCCTGGAACCAGTGAGAAAGGCTCTGAGGAGCTTTCTCCTGGGATTGTGACAAATGCTGGTTCCTTGCTGGGCGGGAAGACAAACTCTTTGCTCTGAGCAGCGCCTGCTAGCAAGAAAAAAAAAAAATCAAATAAAAAAATAATGGACTGTGTGAAATGTGTCTACCTGCTCATCCACTAAACTTGGCCTAACAGGAACTGATCAACACTTTTCTGTCAATGAGTTTTAACAGTTCATTCGACTACACAGCAAAAGCGACAAAGCTATGCAGTAGCAGTTTTCATTCCTTCTAGTTTTGAGCAAACTAGTTTAAAAAAGCAGAACTCTGCCCTTGTACTGCCCAGTTTTGCAATATTATGAAATGCTCACTTCACTTTCCATTTAACTTTCCCCTCCTTTTGTTTGCCATTCAAGCCATCTCTGCACTGACTAATGACACATTCATCTGACACAAGGCCTGTCCTCATACAACTTTCAGCCAAATATTTCAGATTCTGGAGGTTCTCAATAGCACCTAAAATGTTTAGTTACAAATAGTAACTGAAGGAAATGTCTGGGCAGAGACAGACACATAACAGAGACATAACTGCAGTATTCTTCATCATGAGTATCAGTTGTTATGAATATTAAAGGTTTCCTCTTTGAAGCCCCTGGACACACAAGGTGGTTCCTTGCCTTCCAGGCAATATAAGCCAAGCCTGATCAGAAACTGCTGGTGCTATTGAGTGCTATCTGCCAAGTCTTCAGTTCCGTCTCTTCTAAATTACTGAAAGGATCTATGACTGAAGTCCATCAGCTCCCATCAGTATGCTCTAATTAGGCATAATAAGAAATAGTTCCGAATACAGGCTTTGTATGCCTCTACTATTTGAAGGACCTGGAGATTTATCTGTTATCAGGGCCCAAAAGGCATCAAATGCTGCTGAGGACTGTAGTTAAAGCTAACTTGGTGGACTGGATTCATCACTAAATACATATTATTCATGGAATGAAGGCAGAAGACACCTTTAAACTGAAATATGAAAGGCAACTAAACCAAGGTAAGTGCAGCTATCCCTTCATTAAAAGCTGCGTAAAACACGTGGTTCAGAGCTTCCAAGTGCAGAACCAACAGTACTGAGTTTGGAAAACGTGCAAATGCAGCCACATCAATTACACAGCAAAATATATTAGGAAAAGCAGAAAGGCACCAATACTGTTAAGAGTGATGCATTTTAAGTGACATCATTACAAATCCAACTTAGGTGCACTATGAAAAGGCACCTCCGATTTAACATTCATCTGATCTGTTGTGCTGTTAAGTTGCACCTACCTGTTTCAGGCCAAGATTGAAAAGCAGATATGCGGCCAGATAATGTTTCATCTCCAGAGTTAATATATCTCAAGATAATGCGGAATAAGGAGCGGTTGGGTTTTTCCACATTCAAAGTTATCCTCACTTCATTCTGAAAAATGGAAGTTAATAAACAAAACCAGCCATAAAGTGCTGAATAGAGGAATAGTTAGAAGCCATGCAAGCACTGTACTAAAGTCCTACAAGAAAAACGCACATGCAGACAAGTACATACTGGAATAGCAGTGCTGGCGCTTGACAGGAAGACAGGCAAGCCTAGTGAGAAAATTAATTCACTTACAAGTATAATTAGTGCCAAAATGTTTTCCCTCAGCAATTGAGATCTTTCCGTTAGAGCTTTTTGAGCCCAGGCTGACATAGCGGAGGACTAGGTGGAAGAGCTTAGGGGAAGCCACAGTGACAGGCACAACCACCTCTGGCTGGGAAAAATAAAAAGAAAGGAAAAAAGGAGGAAAGGAAAGTATATTATTTGTTACTAGCACCCAGAGAAAGAAAAAACATTTGGCAAAGACAAACTTCATAACAGAAAAGAAAAGTTCAGGCAGATTACAAAAGAAAGTAGAACAAAACCTCCTGTGAAATAAAACTCTTGATGAGTAATAGCTTATCCAGAAAGGCATGGAACAGTTGAACTAATATGCATGTTGATATTGCACCTTGAGACACAGGTAACATTTTATAGTTATTCTCCCTTTTTGTGCCATAAGCCCTGGGGCTGAAGTGAAACATCTGGAGCCATGCAGTTCTTGTCACCCTGGCTCAGCAGTGATGCCACATGAGGCTGCAGTCTCACAGCCCTCATTATTTAGTTTGCAGAGCAGCAGAACTGGCAGAGACATGTTCAAAGGCTGGTGGTGGACTAGGAAAATGTAAGATTGGCACAACCGCAAGGGTCTGGCTTCCTTCTTTCCACCCTAAATCCTGAACCTCCTATCATAATCCAGTTCCCACCAGTTCACCCATCAAAATCCACTTGTTGCCTCTTTCTAAGATGCTTGTGGTAGGTTCATTCTGCTTCCCCAAAAGCATACAGGTTTTCTCAGTTCCATACATTTGATAATGGAGAACAAAGTCCCATTTCGTCCTACTGCAAAAAAAAAGTTATAAGAAACGGTAGATTGCTGGTTTCCATGTATATTTCTCAATTCTGTCACCATTGCCCCAGAGACCTCCACTTTCTTAACAGAAATGCAAAGCAGAAAGAAAAGATAGACATACAGCAGATGGCAGGGCTGACTGGTATACAGACTAGACAACAAAAATCTAGGTGACTGCAGAAGGGCAGTGGACCAGAACAGAAAATACAAACAAAAAAGAAAAGTCAAAACATATAAGGAAAAATACTTCAGGAGATTTATCACAATGGTTTCTAAGCTTTAACAGAAAATCTAGAAGACACAGTGAATAGTGAGAAAGAAGAAATATGTGAGGAATGATAGAGGAAGAGATGTTGGTCCCTGGCTTCAAGCAAAGGCAGGGAATGGGGAGAAATTATTCTTTGAGCTCTGTCACAAATGTGGGCAACTCTGTTCGGCACGCTAAAATTCGAGCCCAGCTGTCAGCTTCTCAGTCTATAATGAGACATCTATGTTAGCAGCATGACAGGGCACCAGTGACCTCCACTGAGGTCACACACAGGTTATTTTCACCTTAACAACTATTAATTATACTTAGATAGCTTATTTTCACAAAATGTTGTTACAATAGCCTTTTTTTTCTTTTTCTTTTTTTGTGATAGACATTATAGTACTACTTGTCTTCTACAAAAGAAATGTCAAGAATAGTATTTCAGCATCCTGTAAAACACAGAAAGACTATGTCAAAATTAGTAAATTTCTTTGAAATTAAGAACATGAGGCTATCTCAGTTATGCAAGAAGGGTCTGGATCTGGCAGTTGCTTACATGAATGAAAAAAGTGGAAATGAAATGCAAAAGGCATGAGTTAGAAAGCAGAAGTTAAGGAATCACAGGTGCTGAAGAGTTGCCTTCATTTCTCAACATGAAGCAATTCTGAAGAGCCAGGAAATATGAGCTCTGGGCTTAAGGAAAAAAAAAAAAAAAGGAAAGAGGGAAAAATGAACAAAAAGAAAATCCCTATGCTTGTGCAATGGTTATGTGCTTATGTCTCAGTCTTAGAGATCTATTAGATGCAACTATACCCAGGGACTGAAAAAAATCTAACCAGCACCAGAGTACTACAAGTAAAAGTACTAATTTTAAGTAGAGTGAGAAAATCCTATTTATTGCTCAAATCTACTGCTTTAAAATCCTTGTTCACTTCCTCAGCAGTTTCCTTCCCACACAATTAATTTATGGTGACTTTCTCCCTGTGATTTACTCATTCCCTCTGCTGTTATTTAGTTGATTTGTAGACTGTCATGAGACTAAAATAAATGCTGCGAATATTCTCCCGCTCACAGCTTGTTTTACTAAATCACACATTTTCCTGTTTGTTCTCACATGAAGGTATCATTCCTAATAAAGCTGGCACCTTTCTCTTCCTTGTCTAATGTAAGTTACAAGTGTAAGAAGACTTCAATGACAGCACTGTGATGGTACCTGAAAATCTTAGGGACACAGCCAGCTACTGAATTATGCAATTCAAATGATTCTGCTAAGCTTCAACCTTCTGCTGTTTCTGCTGCCCTTGGCGTGAGAAGGATTTCTGAACTTAGTATCATAGATTTTAAAGCTATTAGTCCTTTTCTTTAAACCTACTGCAAAATGCAGATTTCTCATAAAAACAAACACTCAAAGAACGTCTCTGAAGAAGACATATTTGCACTACCAATGAACAACTTATGGCATAATAATTCCAACACTCATTAATCCAAACAGTAACATGGTGCCAAAGTTTGGATTAGTGAGATCCTGTCTGTTCTGGTTTCCCCATGACCTTGCACACACATAGCAGCACTACAGAAATGTACAAACCATACACCTATGTTTTCACCCAAAAGCCTTGGGCAAAACACCGGCTTACTTGTACAGAGGACATCCGGGCATATCCTCTCCAACTGAAGCTAGGAAATTCCTGAGGATCGTAGCCAAACCGCATTTCCTTTCCCTTGATAGTAGTACCATCTTCAATCTCAAACTTCATGTGATGCAGATCAGGGAAAAAGTAGTTTTTCTCAGGTCTTTCAAGGAGAGGAAAAAACCAAATCAAGGAATTATCACTCTGAATAATCACTGAATGGTCTATGTCTAAGAGCATAAAGCAATGGAATGGAGGTGACCTACTGATGGCTGAGGAATTCTGATAGCTGCTAATAAAATCAAGACAGCTGATAAGATAGGTGTAATGAAAATTCTCTTTCTAGAAGCTTTTACAGCTGTACTTTTCCCTATATAACTCTTGATGGATTATACAGATATACATGCAGTACCATGGCAAAACAGGTACTGGTTACTTAAGGAAAGAAGTTTAAAAATCTTATTAAAATAAGAGAAGAAAACTGCCCAGAAAAATTAGTATCAATAACTAACACAATTTACCAGCTTATTTATCAACAAATCCAGAATCTCAAGTGAAAGGATAGCAAGGAACTAATGGACAATTTCAAAACAACTACACTGAAGCACGAGCTATCAGGAGCTAGAGCCAGACTCACTCCTGACAGGTGGTCCCCATGATGTGCACCCTGCACTGGCAGCCACCCAAGGGCTCAGCACATGCTGGGCTGAGGGATCCTCCAACATCACACTGGCAGCCTGTGAGGCAAAGAGCAGAAGCCAAAAACAGTTTAAAAAATGCAAAAACTTATGAGAAAACACACGTCACTTGTGCTAATTAAACATTATTAATGACTCGTTTCCTCCTTCCAGAGACTTTCAGATTCTTTCAAACACATATTTGCACGCATGCACAAGCTGCAATTACTCCTGGCTTCCAATACTTCTTTATTTCTCCTTGGATTGTGACAAAAACCACTATTAAAAAAAATCACAAGTAATAAGCCATGCCACATTACTAAATTCTGGACTACAGCTTTGCAGAACAGACATTCAAATGGTTCCAAATTCAAAGCCAGAATTTCTACAGCAATATCAGGATGAATAATTATTTAAAAACAAAACAAAACCAAATCAAACCAAAACCAAACCAAAACACACACATATCCCCTAACTTACAAAAGTGCAATATGTTCATTTTTAAGGGTTTGATACCACAATATCTAATTCATATACAAATATTGCACGTAGTAAGAAGACATGTGCTTACATAGCAAAATGTAATAAAATGTTTATGTGTTTCTGTAATAAAATGTTTGTGTGTATTTTTAACCAATACCTGATAACAATACTGAATGGCTGTCTGCAGGAGTAAAGACTTGTATAAACTAAAAGACACCTGTAGTAACAAGGTATAATACATTGTACTAAGGAACAAGTATATCCAGGCTAAAAACTTCCAGCTGAATTGAAAGACTGAAAGTTCATAAATATTTATTTATGTCTTATAACAAAAGCATCCTGTTTTCTAAGATGTGTTGAGCACCTGTAATGTCACTGAAATCAAGGATGAGGATTTGAGCAACCTGATCTACTGGAAAGTATCCCTGACCATGGCATGGGGAATGGAACTGGATGATCTTTAAGATCCCTTCCAACTCAATCCATTCTATAATTCTAAGAAAACCCCTGTGCAAAACCATATCCCTTTCATTACCTCTTTAGTTTGCATGTTAGGCATGAAAGCTTTGGTACAGGAGGCATTATTTTTAACTTTGCACATACTAAATTATTGTTGGAAGTACTTCAATGCTTTAAAAGTTCATCTCTTGCATCAGCTCTGGACAGGTGTAAAGCAGACTTCAGTCAGTTTAAGTGTGTTTAATAATTTTAACAAATCCAAATCTGCCTAGAAGAGTGAGGAAAGGGAACTGTTGAAGTAGTCCTAAAATCCCTCAAAGAACATGACAGAGTGAGTATCCTTCAGGAGAAGTACCACTTTCTCCACATAGAGTTTGGGTCAGAAGGGACCTTAAAGATCATCTAGTACCAAACTCCCTGCCGTGGGCAGAGACACCTTCCACTAGATCAGGTTACTCAAGGCCTCATGCAATCTGGCCTCGAACACCTCCAAGGAGGGGACTTCCATGACTTCTCTGGGCAACCTGTTCCAGTGCCTCACTACCCTTGTAGTAAAAGATTTCTTCCTAACATCTAATGTAAACCTACCCTCTTCCATCTTGAAACCAACATCCCTCATCCTATCACTATACTCCCTGATAAAGAGCCTCTCAGCTTTCCTGTAGGCCCCCCTTTATGTACTCAAAGGCTGCTCTAAGGTCTCCCCAATGCATTCTCTTCTCCAGACTGATATCTACAGCTACACCTGGCTCTACTTCAAAACACAATGAGCCATGAGCAAAAGCAATATAGGAATACACCTGCCAAAAAGGTCAATCTACTACCTTATGTAACATTTTAAGGTTTTGGCAGTAGACATCAGAAAACTGCTAAATGGAACAGACAGGTACCACTCTTACAGATAATGTTTGCAGAAAAATCAGTCAACCCTAGTCCCACAACTCAAGAGGAATGAGAGGAAGAATGACTCTCAATTATCTGATAAGATAACAGCTTCAACAGTGCCTCCTGCCATCTCACTGCAGGCTTTGATGGAGAAACTTCAAACATGGGGTGGCAAAAGAGGCACCAGGAAGGTGAAGTAAAGGACAATGTATGCAGAGAAACACCTTTCCTCAAGTGTGCAAGCCACAATATGGATAGGAACTACAGTGGTCATGTCTGCCTTGCTCCTTCTCCCTTTGGAAAGCTAAGGAAGAGATAATCAGGGAACACGCAATTACAAACAATATTGCAAAATGCTATGCACATGAGTGATTCAACAAATACACCCACATTTTCAAAACACCATCTAGGGAATTCTAAAGACTTTTCTACTATGTGCAAATATGCTACTAGATATATTCTTTATTCATTTTACCTTGGCAGCCAAAATAATTATTGTTCTCCAGAGCATAATAACCCTCTTCACAAGCGTCACAGGAATCTCCACAAACATTAGATTTGCAGTAACAATGCCCATTTTCCTGTGAAAAAACAATTTCATCAATTCAGCACCTTTTCCAGAACTTAAACCTTTCAATACTTTGAATTCCCTCTAATTCTAAAGAGTAAAAAACATTCTAATCTCAATAAAAAATATTATCTGGACATAAGAGCTGACATTTATCATCTTCAATGATCAGATTAGAAGATACATAAACACATGATGAAGAAACATTTTTAGAACTTTTTTACACCCCTAGGTTGTATAAAACTGCTTCTTTGCTGTATAAAACCAGCCACCTCATACACAAAAGCAAAAATAAATTCTAAGATTTCTACCTTACCAAATGATTCAACAATTTATCTTTACAAAAATCAGTTTACTTCATGTCTTTCTTTTAACTTCACTTTACCTGCTGGCACTCTCCAATTCCACTTAGTGTTCCACTGACATCACACTGGCATGCTGCACAGATGAAAAAAAGACAACCTGCATTTTGTCTTTCCAAGATAATTTGTAGGAAAACAACCCCACCACCCTGAACCTGCAGTTCTGAGTCCCAGTGCCACAAAGTGGATTTTACTCTGGAAGGTTCAGAATAGCAGATGGAAACTGGCAAAAGGTGAGAAGAAAAAGCAAAGGAAAAACAATGAGGACCACTGTGTATGTGCGACTTACTGGTATATTTTAAAGTGTTCTAACTTGTGTTTAACAAAAACAGCCTTAAGTTTGCATTTAACACTGTTTTTATTTTCATTGAAACCATTCACATAGCTGATGCAAAGCATTGTCTTCAAGCCTGACAGCTCTTATTCCACAGTGCTACTTCAGGACAAGTTCAACTTTGCATGAAATATAAATTAAGCAAATATTGTGGGAAGGAGCTTTGGTGACCTACAGATTTGGTGAAACCCAGCATTGACTCTGTGACTGAAGGCAGAGATGATTAATTCCATGAAAGGTGTAGTAACTGATCTTTGCAGAGATGTTTAGACAGTATAGTATTCAGAGATTTAGAGTCAAAGACATAATTACATCAGCATTGGCTCTAAGGCTACTCATCCTATCTAGGTGGTTGTTGTGATGTAAACTGTTGGAAAGGAAACGGTGGAGAAAAAAAAATCAGTAAAGCTTTTCATCTTTATCATTTTTTCACCTTTTAAAAGATTCTTATCTGCCTGAAAAAAACCCACTCACTTTAATTTGGCATTGAGTGCTCCCTTAGCGGCATTGAGTACTCCCTTAGCAAGTTTGCAGATGACACTAAACTGTGTGGAAGTGTCGATCTGCTGGCGAGTAGAGAGGCTCTGCAGAGAGATCTGAACAGGCTGGACTGCTGGGTTGAGACCAATGGCATGAGGTTTAACAAGGCTAAATGCCAGGTCCTGCACCTGAGACACAACCACCCTATGCAGAGCTACAGACTAGGAGAAGTCTGGTTGGAAAGCTGCCTGGAGGAGAAAGACCTGGGGGTGTTGGTTGACAGCGACTGAACATGAGCCAGCAGTGTGCCCAGGTGGCCAAGAAGGCCAATGGTATCCTGGCTTGTATCAGAANCTCAAGCTCTGCCAGGGGAGATTTAGGCTAGACATTAGGACAAAATTTTTTACAGAAAGGGTCATTGGGCATTGGAACAGGCTGCCCAGGGAGGTGGTTGAATCACCTTCCCTGGAGGTGTTTAAGGCACAGGTGGACAAGGTCCTGAGGGATATGGTTTAGTGTTTGATAGGAATGGTTGGACTTGATGATCCGGTGGGTCTCTTCCAACCTGGTGATTCTATGATTCTGTGATTCTATGATTCTAATTCAACACTGAAAATTGCAAACTGATTTGTATTATGTAGACGTAAACCATAACTTATTTGTCACAGTTGTTGAGGCCACAAGAAGGCTTTTAACTTCTCTGCAAGCTAGGAGATGATAATAAATGAAAAAGCACCATTTTCTCAAGACAATGAGCCAAATTCAGGATTCAGAGTTAAGGGCAGAAATCCCATCTGACTCCAGTAAAATTTCCACAGGTCCATATGAGGTATACACCATTGTAATTCAGAGCACAGTTTGGTCCAGCACTAGCAAATACTCATGAAATTATTTTCTCATTTATAAAAATAACTGCTGGTACCACAGGTAATTTGATGTTAGAATTAAATAGCATGAAAAACATATTGTTAATAGCAGTTGTGAAAGTCACTGAGCACCAAAGACAGTGACAGTGAATCAAGATAACTTTCAAAAGAATTTAATGCATTCCATAAGCCAAATAAATATGTCATGAAGCTGTACCTGTACAACCCTCAGGGTTTTCTTTGGCTAGATTCCAGTACAGTGGTTTGCATTTACTACAGGTAGGACCTTCAACATGCTGAAGACATTGACAATAGCCCTAATGACAGAAAGGAGTTATATATGGGTTTATCTATTTCATAAAAAGCATACTGTTCTTTAGTACTGAGAAAAAACTAATATTATTAATAGCTCAGGTAGTTTACTGACTTTTGCAGATGCATGGAAATTGAGGCTGATTCAGACTTCTTAAGATTTTCTGTCTCATACTATTAGCACAGAATTGTTCCATCCTGCATTTATTTTCCACATATTAATTTAGTCTAGATGTCCCAATGGATGTACCTTCCAATTCTTTTACAGTTTTATTAGAACAGCTCTGAAGCATTAATTGTTTTGCAAAAGGTTTAAAAACAAATTCCCTTAAAAATAATCATTACTTCTCACATTTACTCCTTCCTTTATTAGTGGGAGACACACATAGTTGTATACATCAGTCTACATAGATGTCTCTTCCACTGCTTAGACTTACGCTCTAGGTCTTCTTTGCTACACATTTAGCAATGACTGTGATTTCTGCTAATAGGCTACTAGTCTGTATTAACAGCCGTTACTGTACTAACAACAATAATAGTAGAATGGCAACAGTTACAAAGAGATAATAATTTATTTCAAGACTAATTTGATGCTGAGGTGGTCTGTTGCAACTCAGAACCAGAAGGCCTTCAAGACATATAGAGGCTTATATGCATATCTGCCTATATGTATAAGGTTCTAGTACACCAAGAAAACATAAATAGTATTCATATTCTATATATAAAAGATAAAATAACCCACTCTTAACAGATACTTGCACTGGTATGATCAAAGAAAAAAACACAATGTTTATTTCCACTTTTAGTCTGCAAGTATGTTCACGCAATTCTTTCACAGTCTAAGAGCAGGCTTGGGGGTTTGAGCAATTAAGTGAATGCGTTCAGCAAAGGCACATGAATTATTAACACACACTGTTAGCTGCAATGGTAGAGTACTTACGGAATGGGAACCAATGCTACCTGAAGGGTCACATTCACTGTTGACACCTTTCAGAAATTAAAAAACAAACACATTGAAAGATCTCTTGAAAACAGAGCTAAGGAACATAATACTGCAGAAGTACAATGCAGCAGATGTAAGTTTGAAAGGGCTTTTAAATACAGTTACCTTGAAGAAACTCAGATACTTTAAAATTCAAGACCAGCAGAAGCCTTTAATACCGATTTTTCAAATGTGTATTTATCCTGGTTTAGGTTTTCTGGTTTAGTATGCAAAGCAATCATTAGGAAAAACATGGCACTAACCTACAGAACTGAGAGATGTTTTCTTAAAGTCCTTGTGCCATCATCTAAGAAAAGGTTTCAATCTTACACTTAACTTCATGAAATAACATACAGAATGACAAATAAGCACATCTAATATGTGTTCCTTGTATGTCCCTCCTTCCCTCTCTCCCTCCACCCCCATGCTTTAGGGGATTTCTGTAAAGCTCTGCAATAAAACTGGGGGTAATCTGAATCAGAATGGAGGATTTTCCCTCAAAAGCATTACCTGTGCAGTAAGGGAAACTGTCAGCTGCAGAAAAGCATCTGTCGCACTGTTGCCCCGTGACACCCATTTGGCACTCACATTGTCCTGATACGGGCTCACACATGCCATGCTGGGAACCATCAAGAGAGCACTGACAAGCTACATAACAACAAACACAGACAATGGCATGAAGGTTCACTCTGTAGGTACTAAGCAATAATTTCCCAAAACTTTAGTACTGTGGAGGTTTTGAATACTTTTTGTGTAGAACGTTCTTCATTGTTATCTGCAATAAATAGTTTACAAGGTCCTCCTATGCTTTAGAAGGTCCTCGCCCCTGTGTGGAACCTATGAGTCTGAGGTGACCTGTATGATCTTGACACTGTTTTTTTCCTCTGTTCTTGACAGAAATAGGTACGATACCTGGAACCATAATAAATCAATTTTCCTCAACTATTTTGTCCTGCCCTACGAGCAGGCTTGGTTTTGGCTTTCTGCTTTCTTGATATTTTTATGGTTACAGAAAGCACGGGGCAAAATCTGCACTTAAAAATATAATAGCAAAATATATACTAAAAAACTGTAGGTATATCACAGCTTTAGATCTGAGAGCAGAGGAAGACAGAAGCAAGCTTTGAAATACACCGTGTAATAGTCTTATTGTTCCAGATTCCTATGTAAGGTCTCAGTTGTGTACTGTTTTACACACATAGAGTAAATAACTCCACAAAAAAGAACAATGCGGCTACAGCCCATGTGACTAATCCTTGCTCACATGGAATCTAATGGTGAAATGGCTAATGACGATTACTTTAGCAAAGTAGTAAACAATCTTCTAAAGGGAGAGAGAAGCTACCTCAGATTTTTTTTTTTGGTAGTGATTACTAATAGAATTCTGAGGATATATTCCTTCTTTAGTACTAAAAATCTTTTGATTTCTAGGAAAGAGCAGTCCTGCTCCTGATGATCAAATAGTTTACTGATTTTCATGACAGACTCTGCAGGTTTCCCTCTGCTTGATATGAAAAACTTATACACACATTCTGGGCCTGATCAACGGATCCACGTGAGCAGGAAAAACCTGGTGATATGATGGGCTCTTCTAGACCAGGTTATTTACGGTGCAATGTTAGTACATGTCAACAGCACCCACTAATGCACTTACTTAAAAGTTTACAGGACAGTGTATCAAATATCAGAAGCCCAAAGCAGAAGAAACACATCTTATGTTCTGTAAATTGAGCGAGCCAGAACTCAAAAAGGTACACCCACATTGTCCATTTTTTTTAGTTTTCTTGTTTTAAAAGAGAGATACAACTGTGCTAAGGACAAACAGTGCCATGTTTACATTAATCCAAGTAGCACAGGAATAGTAATGATGTACCAGGGAGGACTACCAGAGTGCTGCCAGGAAACCTGACCTCCAGCTGAACTGTCAGTGGTTTCATTGCTAGCTTTGGATGGAAAAGAATTATCATAGTTACACAGGTAACTCCAGTAAAAAGAATGGCTTTTACTCACGCAAGCAGCTGGGATAGCTGTGATACCCTGGAGCGCACTGGTCACACATAAGTCCAGCGTAGTTACTGTGGCACAGACACTGACCTTGAGGACCACATGTATTCTCCACTGAGCCAACAGCATCACAGTTACACTCTGCACAAAGGAAAAAAGAAACATCTGTCCTAACAGATATATATCTAAACCAATAGTTATTTAAACCAGAGTCTGCAAAAGAAATGAAGTTGCCTTTGAATGTAAAGTAATCATGAAGAAGCCAGACAAACCATAATTTTATCATCAAAAATAAATATCCTGAAACAGATGCTTATAATGCAATTGCCTCCTCAACCATTCCTAATCAGGTTCTTACTGCCATTCTATAATGCAGTTTAGTTTGAAGTGTAAGGGACAGAGATCCACCTTAAAATGGAAAGAACATCACATGAGAGAAGTACTTAACATCTTTGAAAAATGACCTCAGAAACAGCATCCACAAAGCTGGGGTATATTTAATAGCTAATAAGCACATTAGTCAAGCAGTTAAAGACACACAGGCACAGGTCCATGATGTACAAATAAATTATTCATAAGGTAAAACCTCCTGACATCTCAGTTCTACAAGCTGGTAAGCAGTGTAGGAATGTGCATCTAATACACAAGGCACTTTGTCAAACTATATAACTAGCTGTACGGGTACATCTCTTGGAGATAACACTATTTCAGGCTAACAGCTCTAGCACAGATAAAAGGTGCTATCTTACTGAAATGATGCTAGAAGTTACACAGGCTCACACTATACAAGTATATGAATGGCAGCCTATCTGGGAATCCATCCATCCCAGCTGCCCCAGGTGCAAGACGAAGTATTGTTGTTAATCACTTGGCTTTTTTGACTGACAGAAATATAAAATAAACACTGCCTTCCATTCATTATTCATGTTCTTAGTTCCCCCTTTCTGTTCCTCTTTCTGCAGCAGCCAAGGACATCTGACTGCTCTGTTTACTTCAAAGAGGCCTGAAAGACAGGGCTTGCTAGGAAATCAGCGTAAGACAAATAGAAACAGTGAAGCTTCCAAAAACATCACCTACACTACAGACCATGCCCAGGGTGAACATTATATTGCATTCTCTCCTCATTTTACTAACACTGATTTATTTAAAGGCTTTATTTTGATATCACTCTTATTGTATAAAACTTCCACTGAGTTCAAAAAGGCAAGACCAGAGATATCCATTTTAGCTGCAGCAGTCAAAAGTTATATATCTTCCTCCCTTCTGAAAACAAATGTTCCAAACAGGAGTAGCAGGCTGAGCTGCTCACTTTCCACCACTTTGCAGCATGCTGCATTAGTTTACACCAAAATCCAAAGCAGCTTATTCTAACAAAACAAGCTATAAACTGCAGCAGTTCTGAATCATCCCACTGACTGTGTTTTCAACTATTTTATCTGTCTTTTACAATTTTTTTGCATGCATTTTTCAGTTTTTAAGTCTCTTTTCAGCTTTTCATGTTAAAAGTTCAGATGTATTCAATATGGGTTTGATTTGCTTTAATATCACTACCTGATTTGGTTCTAAGAAAACAAAAAAGTGTCTTCTTAAAAAAAACACTGAACAGCATGTACCAACACAGAACACTGATTTTATGTTTTTCGTTAAAAATGTTAATCTACTCCAGACCATAAATACACACAGTCATGTGGTATTTCTTTATTCCACTTGTGTTTGGTAATACAACATAACATATTTTTGCAAGGGCATAAAGAATTCTGTTGTCCATTCACAGAAGATAAACAGCCCAAAAGGAAGAGGATTGCCTTAGTCAATAATCAAAAATAATGAGAGAGAAGAAAGTAAATCATAGTGTTCAACATGAATCTTGTTAAGCTATACAGGAAAGTACATACTACAACTCAGCAGTACATTATATTTTTTCTCAATGTAAAAATCACTATCGATTAGGGGCTTCTTTCTCACTCAGTGCAAAGGCAAATGAAACCTAAGGGCCAGACAGAACTTGATGGATTCCTCATATGCACACAAGACAATTACGATATTCAATGTTATACTTCACTGATTTCCATGCTAAAAAGCTCTCAAATCCTTTGGTAATTAATAAAATTAATAAGATAGCTGTGCTAACTGAGGCTATATTAAACAGTCTGACCAAGCCAAAAAAAAAAAAAAGAAGCTACCTAAGAGAAAACAGACTATACAGTTCTTTGCTACCATGGTAACATGTCTAGAATCGGAGAATTAGAATCTATAAGGATGTCACTGTAAAGCACAGTAGTCCCTTGCCCATTTAGTGCTGTGAACACTGTTTCAGCCAAATGTAAAATTGGTACCTGAAAAGCACTCCTGTAAGCCTTTTTGGGGGACTGTTTGATGCTGTACATGCAATTGGTAGCCTTACCTTGGCAGGAAGGGAACGAGTGGCGGCCAAGCTGACAGCTGTCACACTGAAGTCCAGCTACCCCAGAGCGACAAAGACACTTCCCGAGGAAATCACAGACTTCAGGCTGGGTACCTGCCAAGTTACATTCGCACACTGTAAGAGAGAAAAGACACTTTAGAGGCAGCCTCTGCACAGGCTCTCTTCCTCTATCTTTTTGAAATAAAAAGTAAAAAAAAAGAAATTGCAACTCCCTGATGCTCAACAGGATGAAAATCTTCCAACTAGATTTATTTTGATTGATAACAGCTTTTATTTATTGTCCACATCCACAGTAATTCAGCATCAAGGAAGACATTAATGAAAGAGTGAAAGAATCTGTATCAAAATTAACTACTGGGTTCAATATTAGTGTTGAAGCACTACAGTTGGTCTGTCCCCATTCAGAGTCTGACCATTGATCCCAAATGCCAACTGCTGGAAGTAGTTCCACCCTTTTGAAGATTAAAATGAAACAATTTATGGCTTGAATTTACAAGCTCAGGAGAGACAGGTTAATATAACACCCAAAAAGACAGTATGGAGATGGTTAATAAAGTTTAAAAAGTCAGTTTCCTAGTACTGATTAGGAAAGGAATTCAAATGGATCAAAGTGAGATTTCAAACTGAAATTAAACATCTTTTTTTTTTTTTTAAAAAAGGGTAGTAACAAAAATGCTCCCACTGATATTCTAAATTTCATCAAATCCAACCTCAAACTGGAGTCTGGCAGTTGCATCAAGCAGTGGACAACAATGAAGCCAATGGGGGCGTTTTAAGATTGAAATTCCCCTTCATCACATTTTTCTTCTTTGACATACGTGAATTTTGGGAAAGCCCCTTATGAACACACCACCATGGCAAAAGAACTTCATCCCAAAGGTCTGCACTTTGGATACACTTGTTGAAAGGGAATGTTTTGGCTTACCCTCACAGAGGGGGTAGTGATAATAACCAACTGCACAGGCATCACAGGAAAGCCCCTGAAATCCAGTTCGGCATCTGCACTGTCCAGTGTTTCTATCACAGTCACCATCCAGCACTCCTGCACCGTGGCACTGGCATGCTGAAGAGCAGATTTGTAAAGAAAACATTTGTGGCATTATGATCTTAAAGTTCCTATTTCATTTGGAAGCCGAACGTTGGCATTTACACTGGAGCACAGGCTCCAAGTGCTACAGTACTTACATAGGCACTGGAGGTCAAAATATCCTGGTTTGCAGCCACTTTCTAGTTACAACAGAGAAGGAAAAGAAAGAAAGGAAACAAGTTAGTGCATAAAATAACGCAGTTCCTTGTATTTTTGCAGAGAAAAATGGATTGGTGCTTAGCAATTATTACTCTTGAATGGACAGAACTTTGTATGACATTTACGCATGCATTTAGTTTTTAAAACAATGCCTTTGTGTTTAGTCTGCCAGCACAAATTTACAACTTCTACAGACACAGAAGTTTCCACTTGCTGGCAGTTGCTTTTCTTGTGTCCTCAGACTCAGATGCTAATAACTGAAAATGTAAATAGCTCAAGATCTGTTTTCTCCTGTTTATAATTCTTCATTTTATCTTTGGAACTTTCTTCTTCCTTTGAAAAATATGAAAGAGAAGGGGATACACAACAGAGTATACCCAGAAGCCTCCTAGGGCAATTATTTTTGATGCTGTACAGAGGAGATAAATGGTACAGGAGGCTGAGGCTTTGTGGGCTGTGACAGCAACTGCAGACACTTCCAAGAAAACAACTGGAACATGTAAATATGTACATAGATTTGTAATGTCCGCTGATATCTGAATGTCTGCTACGCTCACAGAACACACTTTTTCATTTGCCAAAATAAACACTGGTTCTATTAGAGCTAATAGGAATAAATGGGAAGAATGCTGATTTTAGGATAAGATAAGGGTTGTGATGTTTTTTGACGTTATTCTGCTAGAAGTACATTACATGTATGCATTTAATTAAGAGCTAGCTTAACTGATGTCTCAGTTCTGCAGTATAATAATATATTCAAAAAAATATAAGCCTACTGAGGGAATCACTGTATGGATTTCAGGCAGCTTTGCTGTGGGCTAAATATGATATACATAGCTCTCTTAGAAATTAAAGTTCTTCACTGCCAAAGGCACTGTACAATTTGACAGGTGCAGGTCCAGAAGCAGAGGCCAGTTAGCCTTTAAGAGATTTACAACACAAAGCAGCTGACAGGTGTCAGAAAGTCTTGATAGATTTGTTCACAAGAGCACCAAACAAGATGGTCACTCTGTCTACAGATGTTTGCCAGAGGCTCATCAAACTTATTTTGATCCATAAATCTTTCTGAAACTAGCCTACTAATCTGTTGCCATCGGACATGGCAATATGATGAATTTCCGGCTAGAAGAAGGTGCCCTGAAAGGTAAACACCAATAGTGGCAAAACTACTACATAAATCTCCATGAAAGAGGGAGCAACACTGAAGCAATGAAAAACAGTAACATGGGGGAAAAGAGTGAAATGGAGGGATTAAAAAACAGCAAGAACTTGCCAATTATGCCACCAGCCACAGCATCTCTTGGATTTGTAGAAGTAAAAGGATATACAGGAATACCTTTAAAACAAAAGAAACAATGAAATGTATTTGAAACAGACACGGCTATTCCACTAAAAATCATGACAATCCATGACATCGTTCCTTGTCAATACAGAGGATATGATGTTCAAATGACCAGTAACCAACTTCAGTTTAGTTTTCTTTCAGTTTGGAACAGGATAAAAAACATTTTCCTTTTAATCTCCAGTTGAGGTACAAAGAGCATGGAAGGCCAGACATTCAGAAATGCTACAGAGCTGGTTCCTTGCTCCCTTCCTTTTTGTACAGAAAACTGGAGAGGGTTATGAGATCTATCTAGGGAGCTCCAGCTTTCAGTTGATGGTCCATCTCCTGCTATATGGCATTATCAACCACTGCCTTAAGTGCCAGAATTCATGACACGTATGTTACATCTTGAAAGCTTTTTATCTGAGATTCCTCCTGATTAGGAATAGGAAAGACATCCCAACAAACTTCCCTCCATTAAGATGGTATCCAAAGCTTATGTGCTACAAAAATCAGAGGGATTTAGATCAAGGTCCACCTGGGCTGAATTTACTTTAAAATGCTGGACTACAAATAAGAAGATAAATAAATTATAAAAATCTAGAGTGCACTGTACAAAGGATTTATTTTATCATAGTCATTGAATTCAAACAACATTCCATTTTTATATTGTTTTTTTCCTTTATTTTGTACTGATCCTCTTCTTCAATTTTTATAACAGTACCTCTGCTTTAGTCAGACCTCAAGTCTGTAGAACAACACCTGTCTTATTGGCTGCCAGAAACACATTTCTCCTGAGGGCACAAAAAATCCCATTAACACATTTTTAGAATCTGATCATGGAGTCACGAGCTTTTATGCAGCAAACACAATTCCGATGTTACTTTTTTCCTTGGTTATTTTATATGTAATTTGCTTATGGGGAAAGCATTTAACTTGCTGATTCCCAACACTTATTTTTAATCTCTTTATTTTAAAGTAAAAACCTAATTTTCAATTAATCAATAGCATTGTAGCACTCTACTGCCATCTTCAATAAGCAGAAACACTCAGCATTTGTGTCACATTGGTTTTTTCTAATACATTTATTTTGTTTGGATTTACAAACACCTTTCCTTTAACCACTTCTTAGAAAACCTGAAACAAACTGGAAACCTTCCTTTGACTACATATTTACAGCTACCTGCATTCCAGCAAAAAAAGAGAGCATGGCTGAAAGCCTTATGGTCTGCCAGGAGGACCTTCCCAACGTAACACAGGCACTATTTTAGAAGTACTTTTGTTTTAGAAAGCTCACATTTTTGTTTATCATGGATTTAAGTTCCAAATCCTAGGAGGTATCAAGGAGAACACACAACCATATTCTCCACTCTCTCTCACTATAGCCATGTTCCACTTCACAGTCCAAGTGGTCTTTATACCTAAAGACCCTGATGCATGTTTAAACAATTTGTCCAGGGCTTTAGAATTGGAGTTCATTAATTACTGAGAGCTAGTCTGTAGACTCAATGAAGATATCTTAAATGAACTCAGAATGCAGCACATCTACTTGATTTTCAAGTAACCATCATTTTGTAAAATAAACCAGCTTGTCTTCAGTATTATGATAAGTGATTCATCAGAACTTGTAAAAATATGAAGCTGAAATGCTAGATGTTTTAAGCAAGTCAAGTTTGATAAGAACTTAATTCCTTAGTGCACTTTTAAAATACTGGAAAGTGGTATTTTCAATTTGTATACTTACGGACACAAAATGGATAACCATAGAATCCATCAGCACAATGTTCACAGTTTTTTCCCTGGAAATTCTGCTTACAGAAGCAGCGGCCAGACCCCTCCTCACAGCCTTCTGCATGTTCCAAGTTACAACTGCAGGCTAAGAAAGTACCAGCAATTAGGCACTCTTTAGAAAAGAGCTATGTTGCCTTTTACAGCAGTGCACAATGGCATTATAACAGTAAATCTGCAGTTATGCATGCCTCATTATTTAAAGAATTAGCATTTGCATGTTGTTACATGGTATTTTATATCACAAATTAATCTTTGTAATATCTGTTACTAATACCTGTGCTATTTCCTTGGAGTGTTCAGTAATTTTAATTCAGAAAGCTGCATCTTATTATTCAATGGCATTGCAGTAACTATCTTTTCTGCATTTGTTCATCTCTCTCTGTGGTCTAGGCTAAGCACCATGCTCCATTCACCTTCCCCTGCACACCATGTGCAATATTACAGCAACACATCATGGCTCTGCTGATTTCCCATTCATTTCAATAACCAAACACAACAAACTGTAACTTCCTCTCACCTGCCACAAGACTCCTTCAGCCTGTTTGTAACTCAGTTCTTACCTCTTACCTATATTCAGATCTTCTTTTTTTAAATATTTTATCTGCAATTATCCTATTGCATTATTTATTAGATGTTAGACTCAGCACTGCATAAAGTAGATGTAGTGATCCTCATGACCTTTTGAGCTAAATAGAATAAGACTTTTAAGTGACCAAGAGCCAAAGGATATCTCATATATACATCAGAGAGATAAGAGAAGCAAGATCAAGAGGGTAGGAGATGAGAGTGGCTTCTTGGAGGTCATGCCACCACTCTGTGGAGTGTGTAGCAGCACCCCAGTTTTACATGATTCTAATTCCTCAGCAGCCTTTTCTCCCTAACTTCCTCCTTTGATCCTGCAGATGGACAGGAGCTTTAGGCTTAAACCACACAAGTTGAGAAGAAAGAGTCTAAAGCAAATCAAAGACATTTGCAGTTGTTCTCCAACATCTTTTGGCCACTCCTATTTTTGCTCCCCAAAAGAGGCATCCCATGCCCTCAATATAGCCAAAACCTCCAAGCCACTGCCAAGAGAAGATACTCAATAAGAAAGGACTCACGTATACAGCCATCAGGAGCTCTCACTGGAACACCATAAGGACGATAGTAGCCTTTCATACACTTCTCACAGTTAATACCAGCTGTGTTATGCTGTACAAAATAAAACAAAACCAGAATATGAGAGGAAAAAGGGAACTAGGAAGAATCAAGAAACACTAACATTCTTTGCACTGTTTCTGTACAACTGAAAAAGGATCGAATAGGACAGAAATGGAAAATGACTGAAATAAAGTCAGCACTATCATTTGCTGTTCTTTAACCATTGGTTATCTACAGATTACTGAATCACTGTATTCTCACATAAAGCAGCTGAATTTTATCTTTAAAGTATGATAAAAAGAGCTATTTTACCAACAACAAACAAGTAAATTTAGGGAAAAAAAGGTTTTCATTGTCACATTTTACCTCTTTTTATTCTGCTTTCTTATCATAACATATACATCATTCAGGCAAATGCATAATTATTTTTTCTTCATACTACATATTATTTGAATACTCTATATCTAAGATCAACAACATGAAAATAAAACCAAAACCAGACCAGTCAGGTCAGCACAAAACAGATCTCTCATTAGAAAAGCAGACATCTTGAATAAATACATGTTTAAGGAAGACAGAAAAAATATATAAAACCTCCTTGAACATAGTCTTGAGTGTATTTCAATTCCTGCAGCAAAGCTAATCCCTGTGCTGGAGGCAGCAGGTGCAATAGCAGCAATAGCATTCACTGGTTGAATAAATCACAATCACAATCCATTCTCATAGGACTTTAGTCTCGTGAGTGGCAAATTGGAGGCGAGGGGAAGCTTCACCCCGGAGCACTCAAAGTACCTGCCACCAGCTCCCATCACTGTTTGGTTCTTCCTTAGGGAGCATGGCAACGCAGGGTTGAGCAGGGACCTGGCATTTAAAACTGAGGCAGTTCATGAGCAGGATATCCATGCTTCTGTGGAGGCTGCTGCTTTTGATTGGCACTCTTGGTTTGTGCAGTAGTTTTGGGTTCTGCTTCCAGTTCTGCTGGGAACTTCTTCGAGCATTTTTTTGTTCTGAGCTATGGCCAGGAAAGGCTGATGCTGGCTCAGAGAGGGTGATGCTCACATCACACAGCAGATGGAGATGCAGTAGCTGCTGCAGCACTCAGCATGTCAGGAGCACAGAGGGGGCCAGTATCTCTCTCAAAAATGTGCAGGACTACATGGAGATATTGCAGTGATGATCTCAACACATTGTCGGGCACATTTTTTGGACATTATGGATGCTAATGCCCATGGTACATCAGAGGCATCATGCCAGACAGATCTCCAAGAGATGGATGCCCTTGACCAGGTCTGGGGCTGCTGAGAGTGCCAGGACCTCTCTCTGGGGCTGGGGCAGGCAATGAAAACTGTGCAGAGCTTATGGGAAAGGATCAGAAGACAGAACAGCACAGACATAGTAGGTGTCTGTTGCAGACCACCCAAACAAGGAGGCAGATGAAGCCTTTTTTAGGCAGCCAGAGAAAGTCTTGGTACTCATGGATGATTTTAAGCACCTCAATATCTGCAGGAAGGACAATGCAGTCAGACACAAATGATCCAGAAGTTATTTCAAATGTATCAAAGAATTTCTAGATGAAGGTGTTCATGAACCAGTTAGGGGAGATGTCCCATTCAAACTGACACTCACTAACAAGGAAGAACATGGTGAAGGCTGAGGGCGGTCTTCGCTGCAGTGACCTCAAGACTGTGGATTTTAAGATCCTGAGCCTAGTAAGCAACACAAATAGCAGGGAACAGGACAAGAGGGAATGGCCTCAAGCTCCGCCAGGGGAGGTTCAGGCTGGACATCAGGAAAAAATATTTCACAGAAAAGGTCATTGGGCACTGGACCAGGCTGCCCAGGGAGGTGGTCGAGTCACCTTCCCTGAAGGTGTTTAAAATATGAGTGGATGAGATGCTGAGGGGCATGGTTTAGTGACTGATGGGAATGGTTGGACTCGATGATCCAGTGGGTCCTTTCCAACCTAGTGATTCTATGATTCTATGATTACTGACCTGGGCTTCAGAAAAGCAGATTTTGGCCTGTTCAGGTATCTGCTTAGCAAGATGCTATGTGATGTGGCCCTGGAACAGAAAGTGGACCAGGAAAGCTAGTTGATTCTCACAGGCAGCCTCCTAAGCACCAGAATAGTCCTTTCCAATGTGCAGTCAAGTAACTACAGCAGAAGGCCGGCACAGAACACCTGATTGTTCTCAAATCTGAAAAGAGAGTACAGAGAAGATGGAAACAGAAACAGGCTACCTGGTGCCAATACAAAGACATTGCTAACACATGCTAGAGCGGAGCTCAGAAAGACAACACTTATCTGGAGTTAAAATTAGCAAGAGAAGTGAAATGCAGAAAGAAAGTTTTTCCTAGGAGTACCATCAGCAGCAAAAGAAAAGCTAATGAGAGTATAAGCCCACTGCTTAATGGGGATTGAGATCCAGTGAACAAGTCATCTTAGAGGCCATTTTTAAACACACAGAGGACAGGAAGGTGATTGGGTGTATTCAGCGCAAATTTATCTAGGGTAAAGCTTCACTGCTTTGTGTAATGAGATGACTGGTGCTGTCAGTGAGGGATGGAAGCACACGGCATCCAAGAAGAGGGTAAGACAGGTGGGTCTCTTCAGCATTAAGAAAGAAGGGAGAAGTCACTGCTATCTACAACTACCTGATCAGAGGATACAGAGGGAATGGAACCAGACTCTTCTCAGAGGTGCACAGCAGTAGCTTAAGAGGCAATAGGCACAGATTGGAATATGGAAAATTCCAATTAGATATTAGGGAAAACAATGTATCACAAAGGTGATAAAACACTGAAACAGGTTGCTTTGAATGGCTGTGGTATCTCCATCCCTAGAGGTGTCCAAGGCTTGACTGAACAAGTCCCTGAGCAACATTATTTAATTAGACGTGCTCTAAGCAGGGGACTGAACTATGTGATTTCCAGAGCTCCCTTGTTATCTGACTCTAAAGAAATTGAATCTATTTTTGTATGAAACATTTAAATTCTATCGTTTCAAGCATCCATTTCCAATATATTTTTCCCTGACACAAACAGAAGTAGTAAATTAAAATCCATGTGATTTACCCATGAAAAGAAAAAAAGCCATAATTAAATTTATTTTATCCAGCATAAATTCCATAAAAATAGGCTATAAACAATTAATATCAGTCATATAACTAACACTCATAGATTTAGATCAATTTCGCTCTTTTCTATTCAGGAAGCAATACATAAGAAATATTCTTTCATGAACAAAGAACTGACAAGAAGGACCAACATAATAAATCTTACCAGACTGCATGAACAAAGTTCTGCACAGAAATGTCAACTGGAAGACAAAGAACATTTCTGCTTCTCATGCAAGTAAAAATAACTCCGCTGTCTTGTGACTGCCCCTTAGACAATATCTGATTATATCGTGGCAAAAAAATGGAAAACATGCTGTATAAATTTTAATGGATATTGCCTTCTTCTTTTGTTCCTTAAATACAGCTATATTTTAATTTGCACAGTGTGGTCATACATAAATAGCGATGCATAGGCTTTATAAGAAGCTTGATGACAATTTGCCCCTTAATGATATTCTGGTCAGCTGCTTGTCGTCATACTTCAGATGAATTGACAACAAAAGAAGACGCACTTCCAAATAAGTCTGGATGTATTTAACCCTGATCACTGAACCAATGAATAATTTAGGTTGTAAGGGACCTCAGGAGGTCTGGGGGTTCAGTTCCACTCAAAGTAGAGATAAGCCCAAGGTTCGATCAAGTTAATCAGAGCCTTGTACAAACTTTCCTGAAAGTAATTAGTCAGAGTAGGACTGGATGTAGGACTCAGGAAAAGAGACATGCTTTCTCTTTCCAAGAATGTACTAGTCATTAATGACACATACAGTGTAAGTCTCTGATTCCAAATTTGCATTTGTTGATTGAATACAACCAAACCTCTAAGAGAATTAATGGGCTGGAGCATCTCTCATGTGAGGAAAAACTGAGGGAATGGCTTTGGTTGGCCTGGAGAAGAGATGTTTGGGATGCCAGGGTGGGGGAGTCTGTACTGGTGTCTAATGGCCATTTTCCTCTACCTAAGAGGTGGTTGGTTACACAGAAGACAGACCCAACTCTTCTCAGACATGCATAGCAAAAGGACAACAGCCAAATGCCACAAATCGCAGTTGGGAAAATTCCTACTCAACAATAACAAAAATCTCTTTACATGGACAATTATTAAGTGCCATAGAAGATTACCCAGAGTCTGTGTAATCTCTACTCTTGGAAACTTTCAGAATTCTACTGGACATTTCTTGGTGCAACTTGATATAACTTTGCATCTAGCCTTCATTTGATTGCAGCACTAGTCTAGATGACTTTCAGAGGTCCCTTCTACAGTTCTGTGCTTTTTCAATACTTGCAAGCTTCCTTCCATCCTTTACTCCTGCTGATGAGGGACAGCCCTCTCTGTTTTGCTGTGGTAAGGAACCAGCTGGCCTGAGCTGGAATTTTATTTGGTTAATTTTAGTTCCTTCTGTTAAGCAGGGAAACAGCAGAGTTTGCAATAACAGGAAATGGAATTTTTGTAGTTGATTTAATTGTTGCTTTGTGTGAATTTATTTGAATCACACAGGACTGAACATAAATACAAGTGTCTTTTATACATTACCAAGCAATATTGTACAATGTAAATTATTTTCAGTCACCCTTTATCCTGCTTTGAATACACAAGTAACAACGCCAGAGAAATGGAACTATCTAGACCGGTCAGCCTCCAAATTACTGGTGTGGGCACAGTCCCACTCCAGTAGCCCTTCTTCAAGTTTCATTTATTTAAACCAACCAAAACTCATATACATACCTGGCAGTTAATGCAGACTCCTCCACCTTCATAGCGCCCATGGGCATTTAAGCTTTCTCGACGCTCATCAACATCAGTGTCATAGTAGCAGTCAGTGGCATGTCCATGGCAATTGCAGGCTGAAAAAGTAATATTTCAAGTCAACTTTCATTATAACACTGGAATTCAGTAACTTAGCAGAGGTGAAAAAGAAGCTTAGATCTCTTATGTATACATACACTCAAGTATGTTGGACTACGCTCTAATACACATATTTACCTATTAATAACTGGATTTTCACTTCAGAAGCATGGTTAAGATCACCTAGTTATGAGGAAAATGTGCTGCTAGGCTTATCAGAGGAGCCAAAAGATGTACCATCTCAAAACACTATATTTTTGCATAAATGCAGAACTAGGAAGCTCCAGAAGAATGGTCTCAGCAGTTTTTAAAAATAGTCAAAACCATGTTCAATTGTTTATTCCATTTTTCCATGTCTAAAAATACATCTGGTGTGAAGCTGTATGCGCTAAACCTTTATTTGAAATAAATAATTACAGAGAAGACATGTACATTTGAATAAAAAGACCTACACCAAAGAACTCTCATACTCAGTAGCAGATACACATATACCAGCAAATTTGGCTATACATTCACCCAGCTGCTGTCTTCTGAATGGAGACGTTTTAAGTATAAGTTCATTCTACATCCTGGGAATTATGGATTCAAAAAGAAGTATACTTTAAATAAGTATGGTATGAATAATAATAATAATGATACCACCAAAATTATAATTATTATATAGAGAAGGACAGAATTAGGTGACTGAGATAACTCATTTCCCTTGTGTATTGTTTATAGTCACAGCTGTGATAAATTTTACTTTGGGTAGTTTGTGCTCAGATCCTTTCCTTTATTTTTCCCTTCTGTTTAGCTAAATAAAGGTAAGAGCTGAACTCAGAGCAGTTCTGAATCCATCTGCATACACACATTCTGCCTTACATTTAACTCCTTATAACAGATGTTAACACTGCAGAGCTCAGAAGAGACTGAAATACAGACATCTGTGAGGCTTTGCTTCCAGGCACATAAGCCTCAAACATGTCTCAACCTAGGAAGTTCACCTATTGAAAATATCTGAGATGCATCCACTACTACAACTACTTGTGGCCTTGTATGCACACTAGCTGGCTTTTCACTGATCTCCTTACATTGATGTGGGAGACCAAAATCCCAAGGACCCTTTGTTGTTTTACTTTTGGCAAAAAGGCCTAGTGATATAAATCCCAGAGCAAGCTCAATGTTTGTGCCTTGCTTGCAGAAGAGAATTAACCTGAAAAATATTTCCACACTTTGAATAGTTCCTGCAAATAAAGTTTGAGTAAAGAGTGATCAATTTACTCAGGAAATAATTTATATAAATTCCTAAAGATCAATTACGTGTACCTTACCATCTTCTTATCTTAGATAAATCACATATCTTTCTGTTGGTCATGTAAAGCTCTGCCTGTCTTCACTGACAGAGCTGTAAGATAAATCTGAGTTGGAACTAACCATACTAGCAAGCAAACAATAAAAAATCAAAGGGCAGGATCACGGTGTTGCTATAAACTCATCCTATGTGGGTTTTTTTTTTTCCCCTGATCTATTCTTCTTCCTTCACTGGGAAGGAACAATGGGACTTTTCCTGAAAGAACGCAGGAAGCATAAAGGTTTCTCCAAACATCTGGGTGCCAGGTAAGCTTTTAATTACAGATGTTACAGCACTCCAGGGAAACTTTCCCAGCAAATGACTGAAGTTTTGACTTCATAATGCTATGACTCCATGTTTAGAGAAATCCTCCCTTCACCTGGACCAGATAAGATATTCTAGAAGGCAATGGGTCCGTGGAAGCACCTTCAAACAGAAGCTAAGGGCCTTGGCCCTACTTTCTCCACCATGAGGGAAGTATATGAGCAGTACTCCTTTCAAACTCTGTTCCAAGTACCTGGCACAACTGGGAGCACAATTTAGGAACTGGTCTCCATGCCTTGCTACATGACCACACAGACAAGATGAGGGAAAACAGATAATTCTTTGTATCTCCTCTGCATCTTTATACCTGAATAGCTTTGGACAAGGAAGCCTATTCCTAGAAACTATTAAAAACAGCTGAGGGAATGGCCTGCTATCAGGTTCCTTCATGATCTGCTGACAAGAACCAGACAGGTCAAGACTGGATTCCTTGGCCTTGTTGTGATATCCTGTGAAGATCCTATAGGGAGTGGGATAATCATATAATTCTTCAAGAAAATACAACATGGCACAAATGAGATGTTGGCTCAAGATACTAAATCAGAAAAGTTAAAAAAAAAGAAAGAGAATATGTATAAAAAAAATACAATGCAAATAAAAGCTCCTTGCCTCTAGGGCCAAACAATCAGAGACTTGCAACTCACAAGTATGTCTTCTAGCAGCAAAACGAAACTACTTGGTCTGATTACAGTAACAGGAATAGAAATCCCTTCTACCACATCAAGCATCTTCTCACCACTTTGGGCCATCTGCCAACCCATCCAGTACTGGGGAACTCATAGCAAAATGTAGGGCTTATCCCTACAAACTCCCACCAACCTCTTTCAATTAGTTTCTCTCAAGGGACCTCAGGCTTCTGGGAAGTTTTAATTCTTTCACTACTGGTTGCCAGGAAAAGAGGCCTGCACCTGGCAAACGCTCTCAAAAAATCACCTCAAACTGCTAAGAGCAACCCACACTAAAAAGGGTATTTTTTTCTGAGGTAGTTAAAGGCAAAGTTGTTTTGGCTCAGAATCTTCTAGATGATCTTGTATAAACTCATTCTTTAAAAATCATTGCACTATTTATGCTCTTTCTCTGTCTTTCCTGGCAGAAAATGTTTTCCTTTCAAAGAGGGGAATTTAAATGAGGTTTCAAATATTGTCCAAAAAGTGTGTCCTAACATGCCTATCTCCTATCAAATATTTTGAAAATCCTCCTCTCTGCCTCCCCAACAATCAGTCTTAGTACTACAGTTTTGATTAAACAAGCTATCTCTTTCTTCCTTGAACTAATTATACAGGTACATCTCTTTGGCTTTCAAATAAGATTCCAATGTTAACAGTTTGTACCCGCCAGCTACACTACTCTCAAGAAAGGCAGATGAAGAAAATAAATTAGGCCAGTCACAAAAGAAAATGTAGGTTGCCAACACATTCACTCAGAATATGATGTGCCAAAGATAGCTGACATTGTCTAAACCACATGCACTGGCTTCTGTCCAGAGGGATGCAAAACATCTACATGTGACGGTATATACTCCATCAAATGGTATCCATGTAGTCATTTTTCTTTAACAAAAGAATGAAACACAGGGGACATGGAAGAAAGGTCAATGAGCTTCTGCAGCCTGACAACTCACTCTGTGGAGCTAAAGCACTCCAGACCCTCAACTACATGCACAGGAAGAGGTGGAAATGTGGAATTGCTTGTACTCCCTACTAGGAATGTCTTTGTGCCTGGTGATGCCCAGTCAGCAAGGGATGACCAGCAGCAGGAGGGCTGCGCACAGGTCTGTAAGCAGCGGTAGCCTCAAGCAATCTGTCTGCATCTTGAACACCAAGAGACTGGGTGATGGGGAGGCAAATCTTGAAGCTGTACAAGACACCTATAGTCTCTGCTCTGCTAAGCAGGATCCACAATCTGTCAGCAGATAGCTATGTCTAGGGAAGAGATGTGGACTCAATGTACTACACTGAGTCTTACACTTCTCTTGTAATATTCTCATGTGAATTACTATTTTCATTGATTAATAAGAGAATGTAAATAGTATTCACTGCATCATCTGCTCCTTATTGTTGTATGAAAATAATTTTCTTGGTAAATTAAAAATGTGTTAAAACATGCAGTGTGCCAGTTATACTCCATGAACATGTGTGCTATGGCTAATTCCCATACACTTGTCAACGTCACTTTTAGTCCAGTGTCTTTCAGGCTACTCACATTCACATATACTTGCGCTCCCAGCTGTTGCAGGTTGCCACTGTTTCTGATTATATCCAGGACAGCAGTGATCACAGGTTTCCCCACAAGTGTTATGCTGACACTCACACTGAAACCTACAGAAAAGAAAGGCTCTTATGCTACTGAAGCTGGACTTGAGATTTTTTATCTTAATGTTATTGCAGTCAAAGACTTACACATAGTCTGAAAAGGACATAACAAGGACATAAGTTTACGTGTGAAGAGGTCAAACAGTAATACTAGAACACCATGGAACTTTCATAAATTTTTTCATGACTCATTAATCATGATTATGAGTTTATTAGCACAAATTACTGACTGAGAACATTTGTAATTTGATTCAATAGATTGGATTATGAAATTTTATTCTAGAATATTAAATCAAGCTGATACATAACACTTTAAGATGTATCTTATTTTAGCTTCATTCCAAGGCATAAGCCTGTTGACCTACAGTAAAGCCAAATATTTATCACCTTTATATGCATGTCTTCATAACATATTATGCCTCGTTTACAATAATATTATTAGTGTTTTTAATAAAGCAAGACCATAACCTCACCTTGTTATTTTTAAAATAATGCACGTTATTCATCAAGCAAATGTTCATACTTATTTTGATTTAGCTGAGCAGCCTAGTTAAAAGGCAGGCTCTCATTATGGGCCAGGTCTTACCATCATGCTTAGTAAATTAATGCCAGAAAGAAGAAAGAGACCTTGAGACTGGAGACACGTATTCAAACGTTCTCTTATCCATGTAGTCTAATAATGAAGAGGCAATAGAATTTTTGAGCATAACCATCCTATTCCCACAGATTTCACACCTTCTGTACTTACTTTCCTCTAGCACAGACATCCAGAAAGGAAGCATCCATCTACCCACTTATTCTTCATTAAAACACAACTGAAAACATTGCATTGCCCTGATAAAAGTTTGTTTCAACACTAAAATGGGTAAAAATAACAGCAGCTTTAAGCCCGGCTTTTAAAATATGTTTTAAACAGCCTGATTATTCATAGTCATTTACGTACAGCAGATGCATTATAGAGCCTGATCTATCTCTGTGTGAAATTAATATGGAGATTTTAAATTTCACGGGTGAAGAGAATAGTTCATTCAGTTTCTGGCTTTATGTTTTCTAGTAATGATACAAGTCCACTGGATCTTAGCTGAGCTCAGTTGTAATGCTCAGTATCTCCAGAAAGTTCACTAAATTTGTTCTTTAATTGGGCTTCTAACTGCTGTTGTTGGAAGGTGATATAGAATCATTTGGTTGGAAAAGACCTTTGAGATCATTGAGTCCAATCGTACCTTTTACGACTGAATCATATCCCTGAGTACTTAATCTATCTGTCTTTTAAATACATTGTCAATCATTAGCAGATTCTAGTTTTCTAAATACAATGAAAAGTCCCTGTAAGACTATATCATTCTATAGCAAAAAGGGTCATTTAAAAACATTCAGGTATTATTTTCCTCAAATTGCTTTAACATTATGTTCAGTTTACTTACTGGTATTGGTTTTCAGTAGTCCTTGCATTACATACTTCAGCATGGCCATGGCAAACACATCGACCACCAATACTGATGTCCTTTATACTGTAGTAATACTGTGGAACAAGCATAAGAAGTACATATAGGTGCTTCCTTACTTATATATGTCAGAAATATATTTTATATATTTTGCAAAAGGCCAAAGTCAGGCAGCTGATGGTCAAACCTCTGTTGATGTTTATGTCTCAGTACGAGTACCAGCAAATCAAAGTCAATACCCACAATACTGTTACAGAAACAGGCTTGCATGGCTCATACAAAACATTGCTGTAGCTCTTCAACCCCCAGCAGCTCTCCAGTCCACAGTACCCAAGTCCAAAGCTTGTTCAAAGTCAGCTTGAGGATGGAGATGTAAAGTACTGCCAAAGTATGCATTTGTGGGACCTTAGTCTGGTCAACAAACCCGACACGCTGTTAGGGGTGGTGCAACTTCCCCATTCAGTCAGACACCATCACTAAAGGCTAAATGAAGAAAGACCAAAACCATCAGCTCAGTCAAAATCAGTTATGACTCAAGGTGGATTTGAAATTGTGACCTGAAGTTGAAACGCTTTGTATCTCATCCTCATGCTTTGTAGGCATCCAGACAACAGAATATAAAAATTTAATTGAGTCAACTCAGTGAAAATATCATTACTGTAATTTATCAGTAGCAACTTCTGCATAATTTTTTTGTAGCTCAGAAGTTGTCTTGTTCTTTCCTTGTCTCTTTAGAGCACCAGGCAGCACAGAGAGCTGATTGTAAATCTTCATGTCTATGTACCTCAGAAAAATTAAAGGGGCAGACTTAATGCCACTGAAGGACGAAGAGAGAAAGGGTCGGAACATTATGCAGTTGTCTCTCCTGTGCTCACTCTATTTCCAATACAGCCCCTCTAAATTATATGTATGTAGCATTTCTCAGTGGTGATCATCCCCTCAACATTGGTGAGACCACAAGTGGAGTGCTGAATCCAGTTCTGGGCTCCCAGGTTCAAGAAAGACAAGGAACTACTGGACAGAGTCCAGCTGAGAGCCACAAAGATGATTAGCAGACTGAAGCATCTCTCCTATAAGGCAAGGCTGAGAGACCTGGGTCTATTTAGCCTAGAGAAGACTGAGAGAGTATCTCCTCAACACTTATAAATATCTAAGGGACAGGTGTCAAGAGGGTGGGTTGTACTCTTTTCAGCGGTGCCCAGCAACAGGGCAAGAGGAAATGAGCACAAACTGAAAGGCAGAAGGGTCCACAGAACATCAAGAAACACTTTTTTCCACTGAGAGGGTGACTAGGACAGACTGCCCAAAGCAGCTGTAGAGTCTCTTCTCCTTGGAGATACTCAGGAGCTACCTAGACATGGTCCTGGCCAACTAGCTCTAGGTGACTCTGAGCAGGGAGACTGGACCACAGGTCCCATCAAACCTCAGTCCTTCTGTAATTCATTTTGGTTGCATACACATGTTCTCCTTTTAGGTATGTGGAGTTGGCTGGGCACAGACAAGGTGCTTCTCCAAGACAGGGAGCTCTTCCAACTAGCTCTCTTTGCTCTAGGCAGGTGAAGAATGGTGGATAGGATATATAAACGGGGAAATATTTTATGTCTTATGAACTCTCTCTATTCAAATATATATATTCATTTCTAACTGTGTATATCATTTTCATACTGTAAATAAAATCTATGCTTTTAGTGTTTTCAGCAAAGCTAGAAATTACCACTGTTACTCACCACTATATTTGACTGGTTTTTGTGAGAGTCTTCACAATCCAGTCTATCATTTCACACAGCCTTGCAGAGCTACACCTTACTAACAGTAATTGTAATGTCAGTGGTCAGTAATTAGAAAATTAGCAGAAGGCCAAAACAATTAACAAGCCAAATTGCTGCAGTTTAGACATAAAGCATACTGTATATAATTCTGGGTGTCATGAACTCATTTAAACCATTAACGTGGGAAGCTAGACAGTTACTTGGATAGGAGAACAGATCTGGCCTGGTTTACATCTGTTTCTATAATAAGTTTAACAAAAAGATTTTCCTTTAAAATATTCACTTTTTCCTAGACTTGGAAGGTCTCTACTATGAAAACTTGCGCTCTTTTAACAATTTAATAAAACATTGGTATTTCATTCATCTATCCTACATCCCATAGTTATGATAACATCAGCAGTTCCTTACATTAAAGCTGTGCTGCTTGCCAAGTAAACTGAATACTGCATTTACATCTGCCCGTCAGTAACATCTGAAAAATCTACTTAAGACAATAAAGGTACTTAATGGGAGTGCTATCAAGTTACTGGAATAGTTTTTTTGATGCAGAAACTTTCACACACATATGTACAATGCCTCACCCAAACGTTTCCTCCAATTGTTACCAAATCTTCATTTTAAATGAAAAGGTTAAAAATAACAATACAATATGAAGTCTGCAGTGTCTCTAAGCAGATGAATTTGTAAGCTCCTTGAGGGAGCTGAATTTCCTTACATTTCCCCACTGAATAGGAGCAGCACTTCAGCTTTCAAGCTCCTAGATAGCCAAAAATCCCCTAAAAATATCCAGTTATCTCAATGCCCTTTGATTCCTGCTCCTTCAGAAACTCAGGTACTGTTTCCTGAAAATCTTTCTTTGAATAAGCAAGGGAAAGTGGCTGAAAAAAATTAGTTCCCTTATTCTGCATAAGGCAGTTCAGAAGATTTCCGCTTTGGCTCCTTACAGTTCCTGTGATGTACCCAACTTCCTTTCATATTAAAAAAAAGGGAAAGGAAACAGTCTGTTGCAAAATCATTAATCATTACTCCCCCTCCATAAAACCATGCTGACTCAGTCACCCTCTTGTCAAAAAATGAACCTGGAAAAAATATGGGGATTTAAAGGTCTGTTACTGCAAAATTCAATTCTTAAAACATTCAGATATTTTCCTCCCTAACTGCTGAATACAATTGTGGAGCGTATCCTGCTGAAAACAGTACTTACTCTACGGGTTACAGTGGGGTCTCGTTGAGCTTTCGATATTAAATGTCCAAGAAGTGTATTAGTTCTGAGAAAGTGAAGGCGGATGTTTGTTGCTTTTGTGAATTCCCAAAGACTAGGGGAATAACTGAAGTTTTTTGCTCCTGGGCGGCCATTTACCAAAGATATTACGATCTAAAAAAGAAGTAAGTACATTTTCGTTAAAATATATCAACTGCAAGCGTCAACAGCAGCACAGAGCAAAGTTAATGAAAGAATCCAAAAACTTACTATTGATTCTGAGCGTATTTGTGGTAACAACTACACATTTCATACTGATGCCAGAAAATGGGGAAAAATAGTATTGTTAGTCTTGGACTCTGTTGAATTCTCATTACCCAGAATTGCACAGAAAAAAATGCCTCTATCTGTTTTGAAAGCAGCAGGTACAACACAAAAAAAGTACACATTTTAATAGGAAAAAACAATTGGAATAGTTGCAAGTAGTTACATTAACAGTTGATAACATTGACGGGAGTTTTGCCCGAGTTAAAACAACAGGTTTTGGCTCCTTCCCAAAGCACATTATATTTGGGTTAAGGCACAAACGTTCCTGGAAAATATTATTGTTACCAAGTCCAGTGCCTGGGAGCATATTAATGGTCTTCTGGAAGAAAGTACACAGTGTTGCTTTAGAAAAAATCCTCAGAGGAAAGCAGGTTTATCTGACTTCCAAAACAACTGCTCCAGTCCTTTTTTATTTTTTAAAGAAACAGATGCCAGCAGCCTAGCAATAATGAATCTCTGTTAAATGAACAACCCAGTGTACATGTATACAACTGAGTAGAAGATTTTCAGTTATTTAAAACTGAGCAGATAACAGGTTTCCATTTTCAAATGTTTGCTATACTCTGAAGCATGTAAAAAAGGAATGATGATTGGTCTGATTGCAACACAACTCCTTTAGGAAAAGTCATACAGCAAGTAATAGGGATGGCTGCATTGGGAATTATACTTTAAAATATTTGATTAGCGATTTCTACTTTCACTTTAAACTGCAACATCAGATCCACACACTAAGAACTATGGATAACTCTAGAGGAGTTCAGATTTGGATTCTGATCGTATTGGGTGTAAAAAAAAGAATGTCAGCAGAAGCAATCAGAACAGCCAGGAGTTTAACATTCATTCAAATAACATAAGCCACAGTCCTGCCTAGCAAAGAACAAGAGCCCAAATCAGAGCAATGCTTTAACACGTGTTACATTATAAATGTGTAGAATATTATATTTTTTTTCTTAAATAGTTAAGATGGTAAAAATCCGGTTCTACTGCCTTTACTCCCATGAGCAATTCTAATGCAGGAAGTTCTGCTATGTAAGTTGGAAGTATTCAGAAAATGCAGTCAATGTCTACAAATACATATGGCTAAAGTAAGGTACCTAAATCATGGTTAAAAAAAAAATCTAGCAGAGATAACTCTGATGGAGAACAGTAAAAGTTAGGAGGAGCCAGTTCACCCTCCAGAAATGTCACCACTTACTTAAGTGCTTGGTTGTGGACTTAGTAATGTAGATTCAAGCAGTCATAGCAGAAAAATTACTTCATATTTTTTACTGAAATTACTTCATAGTTTCTTACTGAAACTGATGTTGTTTGCTTTGAGTGTCACACATTAATTTTCTAAAACTACTTACCTCTCCATTTTCAAGAGGCAGAATGCGAGAGTACTCTGTGGTGCAAAGGACATCACTGTCCATCCTCACTGGAAGATTAGCTTCCTTTCCAAAGCGCTCCAAGCAATCTGCTTTGGAGTCTAGTCAAGTGAGAATTAAATTATTTTCACATATAAAATTAAACACTATTGTTCTTATTTAAATTAATGAAGAAATATCCTCTGTACTTACACGTAAATTCTCCCCCAAAATTGAATAAAAACAGTGATTGCTTTGCTCAGCACAGAGAAAAGGAAACTCCTAAATCCAAATTATTTCTCATCCTAAGCAGTTCAGTGGGGCCCAACAAGACACAATACAATATTTCTCATATAATCACCAAATAATCTATACATATATACTACAAGATTTTGCATTTGTATTTCACTTTGACTTTTGCAAGGAACTCTGGGGTCCCATAGCTTGAAGGACTCTGTGGTTCTTACATATCATTAAGTAAGATGAACAAAACAAAACAAGAATTCTCAACAGACTGAAAAATATTGATACACTGAGTTGCACTTTCAAATTATCGTGCCCATTTTTAGCCATGCACAGTGAGTCACTGATTTATTGGGGAAAAACTAAGACAAGAGAAAAATATTTGATATTCACTGCCTTCAATGCAGCTGAAATCTTCAGTGAAACCCATGGTCTGATTTTCTGGCTACTGGGTAAATGATTAAAGAAATCTGTCTACAAAACAGAAAAGCAACACATGGATTGATACTCACGAGCAAAATATTGCCAGGGAGTGTAAGTTCTTCCAAAGTCCACTGATCTTTCTAAGATCCAGAGATCTGGACGAGGAGAATTTGCAAACTTGATAAGGATATAGGCAACATGGAAGAGCTGGTAACAAAAAATATATAGATCTTATCAGGAGTTTTTTGAACTCTATCAAAGTACCACAATATTAAAAGCAATGCAAATAAACACATTTTATTTAGTGTAATGTGAGAAGGTTATCTTCTGCAGTTTCATTCCTATTAAAATAACGGGATTCTCAGCTGCCTACTTCACTTGGCAACGCGCTACAGCACATTAAGAAAGCTGAAATACAACTGTGTTAAATGCCATCACTTAGATTTCAGAACAGCTCTGTTTCGCACGCGACTGATTGCTTGAGTGTGTTAAAGGTATAGCACTTAATCTTGAGAAGTTAGCATCTCATTGAACTAAAATACTTCTGCAGCATCCTGCTACATGTGTTGCATTCCAATTATGTAATTGTGCTTGTAGTCAAGAAAAATCACAAAATAAAAGAAAATGCACATATCCTTTACACTGGGACTCCTTTGGTTACATTTGATAGTAAACTAAGCCACCCATTCCCTCAATTTAGGAATATTTCTAGGTAACTTTGCCACCTGACATACCTTCCTGGTAACAGAAGCAAGCCTCTACAGAATTCTGTGGTTTTGTAGGCATCAAATGACACAGGAGAGATTATTTGGACTGGTAGCTTATTCGTCTGAAATAGTTCATAGAGCTTCATCAGTCCACGGTTCCCAAGATCAAGAGTCCCATATGCCTTCTTTAGCTGGTCATTGTGTATCTCAGTGATAGACCACAAAGATAGAATGCTCCCCAACACCAGAGAAAAAATAGATTTGAAAAGAAAGGAAATCTTACTGTAAGCCTTGTGGGACAGCCTGCAGTCATAAAAATCATAGCATCAGTTAAATTACCTCTACGCAAAAGGCTGAACACAGGTTGATTCTCAGGGTCATTTAGAATTTAATCAACCAGAACACGGATATTAGCTGTCAATAAAAGTGATCCAATAATCAGGTACAGTCAAAATTCATTCAAGTGAAGCTGCACCAGAATTTCCTACCCAACGACCCCAATTCATCTGTTTGCAAGAGATTCTTACTTTGGTGGAGGAGGAAAGGAGTTACAGTCAATGGTTTGTCAAGTAACTGCTGCCTGAGCCCTTGCATCAAAAACACCCATGCAGCTTATCTTTCCTTAAACATCACAAATGTCATAACCCTGAAGCTAATACTGTGCACGGACTATTAGACTCCAAACCACCAGCACATACAAGCTCTTGACCACAAATCTGGAACAGCATCAGTTGCCATGCCTGGCCCATTCATCTGCCAGCTAGGACCAAATCAATAGCTGTCATACCAGTTGGGGCCACCAAGAGTCAGATACAAATGGCAAATATCACAGTGGAGCAAATATCTGGAAATATTTCTCCCTAACCAATACTACACATGCTGATCTCATGACTACATGCACATTGCAGTCATACGAGCAGCTTCAAGCTTCACACATCTATTTCAGGCATTAGCTTCTGCATATCAAAAGTATTCAGACCAGAAAGTAAAAGCTTCTCACAAGGAAATGGGAGGAAATCAGCGATGACATGGAACATGCTGTCATAATACCTCACATCTCAGAAGAAAAAAAATGAAGCTTTTTGATTGTGCATTTATTTAATACAGTCTGTACAACTACCCAGGGCAGCTGCCTGTCCTATACACACAAAGGCACTGCTGCAGCAGGTGTCATACCTTGAAATCTATTTCAGAAACTGTTTATTTGCTGAACATTGCTTACCTAGGGCAGCAGAGTGATAACTGAGGATAAAAAAAATCAAACACCCTTTCACATTTGTGTTAGAATTTACCCTGCCTACTCAAAACAGCCTAACAAGCATTAACTTCATCTCCTGTGATACTAAATCAGGTACCTAAACGGCTACACAGTATGTACATATGGAAAATTACCTACTAGACAATAGTATTAAGAGGATGCCATTCTGTTCACAAAATCCAGAACTACACACACTGACCACACAGATGGAATAAAGCCCTAAGTTACTGATGGAAAGTCTCTACACTGATTATCAGAAATAGGTGAACACTCTGGGAATTGTAGCAAAATTTGCTCTTACAGACTTTCTGATACTCTTTGCCCGTGTAACTTCTGCTACTTGACTGGCAAGTTTCAGAGTAGTGATATGGGCCATATGGACATTGTATTCAGTGTGAAGGCTGGTATCCTCCCAGGAAAGCATAACAGTTCTGAAATGCCTGAAAAATAGAGCTTCATGTTCTTGCTTTTATCCAGCTGAAGGGGAATTGCTCTGTTTAAACCAGGTTTGCATTAGGCAGACAACTGCCTACCCATTAACAGTCTTGCTTCCCCTCTGTTTTAAAGTCTTTGGGAGTCTCATCTTTACACGCATGTTAACAAGTACAACTAACTCCCCCTGTATTGATTGATACAGATTAAATCAAGACAAATGGTTTAGAAAGCTCAAGAGGAAGCCTGGGAACAGGCTTCCCAGGGAGGTGGTTGAGTCACCTTCTCTGGAGGTGTTTAAAAGACAGGTGGATGAGGTACTCAGGGGCATGGTTTAGTGACTGACAGGTGTGGTTAGACTCAATGATCCAGTGGGTCCTTTCCGATCTAGTGATTCTATGATTCTATATAAATAAGGTCCAACCTTTTCCAGGGCCCTACTGCGTACAGCTATGTTGTGGAACCATTGCAACGATGAACTTCTACCCATTCTCCAAAAAAGCAGATGACATCTGCTTCAGCTTGTCATGCAGTTATTATACTCTTTTACGTAAATTTTACTCAAAGTGCTGACACAGCCAGTCTTCTCTCGTCTCTCCTAACAGGCAATACCATTCCGTTAGCATAACAGTAGCAGTGAATTCCATTTCCAAAGTGCTTCCGCACTGCTGAAGAAATATGAGACAATCTCACTTATAAATCAGTGTCAATCAGGACTATAACCTTTCACAAGCACCTAAAACAAAATGTGGTCAAAATAAAGGCACACAATAGTAACACAGCTTAATCAGCATGTGGCACCCATCAAACACCTATATGGCACATCTGCTATGCAACTGTGCAGTTTGCTTAAGCCTGTGATTACTGCTTTGGACTTCACATGGCTGCCAATGATTTGGTTCTGACCTGGATTAAGGATACAGAATAGCACCAACAAATCCAAATTTCACTATGACTGAGTACTGATCAATTTTATGTGGCTTCTCCAGATCTGATAAGGCAAGAAGGGAGGAAAAATAATCCTTATTTGGCTTAGCAAATAAATCCTAACTAAACACAGAAGAATAATCTTGCTAACATGAGACCTAGAAAAGCAACCATTAAAACCAGTTTTAAGCACATATTCTAGAAGCAGGCATTTAACTAATTTAAATCTTGATCTCACTGCATGGACAGAAACCAGATCTGCCCTGAAAAAAGCATAATAAACTAAAAGTGATGTTTTTCTTCAGCCATTCAGTTTTAGGAAAAGAGGACGTGAGTTTCTTCATTTTTGAAAATATGTTTATTTGGCTGCTTTTAAGTCAAATTTATTTCCTTAATAAAAAAAATCAAAAAGCATGTTAAAACTGTAAGTAAGCATTTTAAATAACTGTTCTTTTGGTGCAATTATATAATAGTAAACCAAAAATTCACCAAAACTCTGAAATACGGCTCAACCAAAATGCTAACAGTTTTCTTATGTGAATAACAAATTAAGCTTGAAAGTACAAACAGTATTTTGTTTCCAGTAATGGAAACAATCCATTCTAGAAATGCATGCTTGAAAGAGGATGTATTCCTGCAAATGTCCCAACACCATATTCTGCTGTAATCTGGCAGCATGGGTCAAACCTGATCGAGTATCAACAGCTGGAATTTAACCAGTTCCATATTTATGAGACTTTTTACTGTTCACTCAAGTTTTTTTCAGATTTGAAATGTTCTTGCAGGCAGTGGTTTTAAAGATTTTAAAAAACCTGGATAAAATTTTTTTTAAAAATCACCCAGTAGGATGAGCAAAATATCTTGCTCATCTCAGAACAGAAACGATACTTCAGAGTTAGGAATTATCAATATTTCATTATACAGACAGAAATGCTTCTGTAGGAGCCCTTACAAGTTAATTTAAGACTGTCTTAGAAGGGTTCATTACTGCTGATGATACAATATCTGTGATCTCTAACAGCATACATACTACTTATCTCAACCAGACAGACAGAAAACTTCCTACGACCCACTGCATTCTCATGAGAATTCTAAAAATTACAATAATAGTCACTAAAATTTTTTTCTCCATTTTCTCCTTACAAGTAACACTCCCAAGGTTTGTCTGAACCCTGAAATGTATACACATAAATGGAAGATGTGCATATACAAAAGTATAGCATATTCTCCTCCATTCTTGCCACCACAGACTCAGTACAGAATACTGAAATACTGTAATGACTCACTAGTTAAATGCTGAACATAAACTAGTACAAAAAACACACACACACTGTTCTGAACAACAATTACACTGTGCTGCACATGTAAAAAAGAATCATTCTCCCTTTCTGCTCATGAAGAATAAAAAATCCTGGAGCGTGGTAATACCCGGAACACAACTGGAGCCAGGAAGATCATCTGAGGTATTCTATACATTTCAAGATATGTTCAAAGTGATACCATCAACAATTCCTCTTCATGTAATCTGAATTGTATAGGCAGAGAGAACAGTTGTTTCCAGCACAGCAGATCTATCTACACCACCAAAACTTCCCTCAACACAATATGACTGTTCTTGTAGGCTGATGACATTATCTTTAATAACAACACTGTAGTTGTTAATGCACATTATTCAGCAGACAGTGAGGTCCCTGCACTGAGCGATCTTTGCAAAAGATGCCTTGCAGTAGCAGATACGCAACCTTTCGCTTCTTGCAGGATATGTTAGTAAAGAAAGTGAGAAAAAGGAAAAAATCTGATGATTATTCAGTACACAAATTAAACTTCTCAGACACAGGTTGATGCAGAAGTGAGATTTGTGCTTAGGACCTGCTCCAGAACACACCTTAGTGCCCCTGATGGCACAGGGCTGCCATGTAGCATGCCCATTAGTTTCTTTATGTAATGAAACCTTAAGATCTTGGGCACAGATTTTTCTCAAAGAGCAGGCCATGACAGTTAACAATTATTTAAACAAAAATCACTTTGATTTCCTGATGTTGCAAAGAGGTCAGCACCCCCTTTCTTCAACAAACTCTCAGTAGGACTTGAGGCGTCCTTTCAGACCCAGAGAGCACTACTCGCAGTCAGTATCTGGCAATCCTCTACAACATACTTTGCAGATGGAACTGTAATATATATTTAAAAATTCAACTACAGAGCTGATCCACCCCATCTGGAAGTTGCTAGCTACTCTTTTAGGTATCTGGAAAAGTAGCTATAGCAGAGGTGCAGAGAAAATCCTGTGTAGGCAGTCTCTGAGAGGCAGCAGATCCACTGAATCCATCCCATTGAGTTTAACTGTGCACTTGTACACAGGGTAATCTTAACAGTGCATAAATAGTGACAGTGACTGGAACGGCTCCCACTGCACAGCAGGCCAAAGTTATTCTTTGCATATCAGCTTCACAGCCTTGGATGAAGAAGCCAGGCAATAAGCACAGGACTTCCAACATTGTTCCGTTAGCACCGTATGTGTTGTGTTCATAACACTTTTCCATTTGACTAGCCCCTGATGCTAGAAAGTGTATTTAGTTACGTAAGCCAGTGCCTCTGAATATATCTCGTTGACATGTCTGGAGATGTTAAAACCTTCCTCTGTCACAGTTGGTGGGTAGGACCAGGAGGGAGAAACCCTCTTCACAGGCAGTATTCTGGAAGAATTCTGGCAGAAATGGAAGTGTAGTCCATTGTCCGGGTTCAATTAGACCTTGGTCCTTTCGCCAAGGCTGCAGATGAATAAATCGATGAGGGTCAGTTATCATCTTGAAATTTATCATGCAACCACTTTTCCACTGGGCTTTGGACAAAGACCAACTCAATGCTGATAATTATTTCTTACATATGGCCTATTTCTTTGCAGAAAACTGAAGCCATTCATATGGGAAAGGATTTGTACTAATCAGACCTCAGTTGTCCAAGAGATAAACACGCCTTTATGAGGGCTGCAGCCCAAAGTAAAAAGAATGCAGTAATACTGTCAGTGCTGGAAGGAGATACAGGGAAGTGTGGAGGATTGGAGGCTATCAGCAGAGGTTCTGCTTTTACTACATTACGTTGACATAGAACAACATATCACAAAGTGAAAGTAATGTGTAGGAATGGGCATAGGAGGGAGATGGGAGAAGCAGAACTACAGACATTGTAGGAAGTGAGAACAGAGTGGGAACAAAGACTTTCCTAAACAGATGCTGAAGAACCAGAGGAAACAGTGTCAGGAAAGCTGAAGAGAGCAAGACTTACAAGGTTTTCTCTGTATATTTTCAGAATTATACCAAACTAAGACCAAAAACCCCACATTTTTAAGCCAATGACGTAGATCTATTAATGAAAACATAAGCAAAAAGTTACCGAGCCATTCAAAAGGCCTTATTAAAGCTTTAAGGAAACATGAAACATTGACTACATCTTGAAAGATAATACATGAGCAAGAAAGGATGTATCTAGGGTATTCCCTGATAAAAGCTGGCAACTCATGTGAGAATGAGCTGGTTTTAATGTGTCTAAGGACAGCAGCTACTTGGTTGGCTGAAGTTGTGTTAATCTAGAGTTCCCAAACAGATTGACGTTACTGTGATATGAGCCAAAATCAACCAACTTCAAAGCACTGTGTTCTGTGGCATGATCCCAAATCTGTTTCCTGCACTAAGTGAACTACTCAGAACCAGAGCTGTCTAACACAAAGCAACAAGGAGATTGTGTGTGATGCTAGCAACTCCAGTTTCACATAATGCCGGGACAATATTGTACTTCCCCCAGGACTGAAAGCCCCTTTTCTCACCAGTGTGAGCCAGAACGGCAGAGCAGGGGTCAGTGCTGCTGTGGAGGCAGAGTTGTGCAGGGCTTCCAGGGTAAAGGCTTTCTCTTCCTGCTGGGGCAGTTCTGTAGGACTGCAGCAGCTTTATGTAGTGGTTTTCATGCCCCAGTGTGTAGTACTTCTCACTATTACTATAGAGGTTATGCAATTCCACACCAGAGCTAGGTCTGCTTTGAGGCATAATGAATACGACTATTTTTGGAAGCCCGTATCAATGTAGCTTATTATAGATCTCCCACCACTTTGACAACTTCTCACTAAAGGAGAAGGGCCTACAGGACACTTTAGATTTTACAGAATGATAGTTACATTAACTGTAACTGCAAGCACATTTGAAGAAACCATATCAATCTTCTGTAAGTTAAGAACAATTATTTTTAATAACAAAATTGGCAATAGTTTACTGATATTACCAACAAATATTGTTTGTAAAGCTATGTGCATAAAGGGCTGTGATCAAATATAAAAATTAAGCCCATAAGAAATACCAACCATATAAAAGCAAGTCAGAAGTTTTTCGAAACTGCATGACTTTATTACAAAACACTCACATGTTTTAATTGGCAGACAACTGAAAAGCATCAAATCGTCCACAGGCCAGACACCTTATCTTAAATTTACGGTTGAGCCTTTGTGCCTTTAATTTACAACAGTGACTAATAATGTTGCCTCATAAAAAATAGTCAACATATTAGTGCACAAGACTTCACTGAGCCTGAGTATTTCAGTATTTTTATTGCCACAAAAGCACAGAAATGACGCGTAACTAAAAAGCAACAATAAAGTTTGCAGGCTACACTTTTGAAATGTAACATTTATTTTTCATCATATGTTATCATGTCATCCTGAACTTTCATCTTCCACTTCTGATGACAGAGTTCAGAAAAATACCCGGAGGAGTATTACTATAATATCTGCTGAGCATTAAGAAAGCCAAAGATGAGGACACACCTGCTAAAATCAGGCAATTCAAAGAGTCAAGGGAAGGTCAATGAACTTCAGTCAGAAATGCTGGATACATAAGTTTAAAATATGTTAAAAACTACATTAGGAAAATCAGGACCAATTAAAGGAATAAATGAGAATTCTTTTGATCCAAATCTTTTAAACAAATCAGAAATAGCCATAGTATAAGCAGGTACATTAACAGGATAGAAAGACCCTCAAGGATCAACATTAAAATTATTATTCAGAAGGACAGTGATTGATTAGAAATAAGAAATGTAACTTTAGTACAGAAAGCCAGAAAGGGAAGTAAAACAGGGCTTTTGCTTTAAGTTTTTGCTTTTTCTCATATTACAAAGTACAGCAAAATGAGCACCTGTCTAACAGAAAGATTTTATATTATGAAAGGATTTTGACTTTCAAAAATACCTCTAGCCCTTGTGAAACAGAGGCAGCAGCAGGTGGATGTTCTGTTCAACTCCATGGTAGTGAGTGTTTAAACTTCCATCATTGTACAACTATTCAATTAAATATTGTCATGGTAAAAAGGTTCCACTGGTACTCTGCTTTCCGCCAAAGATACAATGGCAGGAATGCAGCAAATTAAAAGCTTTTAGCACTGTACTAAGTTCTCCTTCCTCTAATTGCGAATATATTATGAATTACAACTCAGTCATTGCTTTCCTGAATGCATGTGTACCTTACCCTTCGTTATGTTTTGCAACATACTGAAAAAGGTGCCTTGTGTCAAAATACAGAACAGGACAACTGCTCTGTGAGGAAAACTATGTCCTTGCTATCTGTTCAATATTACAGCCTGTGGGACTGCAAGATATTTAGGTACACATCTAGCATAGAGAACATTTATTTTTCCTGAAAAAAAACAAACCTTCATTCCAGCTCACCTGAGGGGGAATCTGCACTCTGAAAATTTGTCTCTGTCAACTACTGAGAAAGTCATCAAGACTAGCACAAACTAAACTCTTAATTTTTAGGACCATGAAATAAAGTAAGGTGAATTGGGGACATTAGGAAAAAAAATTCACAGAAAGGGTCACTGGGCACTGGAACAGGCTACCCAGGGAGATGGTTAAATCACCTTCCCTGGAGGTGTTTAAGGGACGGGTGGATGAGGCACTGAGGGGCATGGTTTAGTGATTGATAGGAATGGTTGGACTCAATGATCCGGTGGGTCTCTTCCAACCTGGTTATTCTGTGATTCTATGACTCCATGATTCTCAGTGTTTACCTGATTCTATGATTTGCAGTGTTTACCTGTTTGCTTGAGTACATCTACTCTGTCATAGTATTTAATTTTCTTCATTAGCATCATGTATGAATTTGGGGTGTGAGAATAGTAGGCAAAATACCAAAGTGAATCTCGCATTCAAATAAATCCTGAGATTAAACTTTAACTGAATGAATACAGATATGAGATAATGTCTGTCAAGTGAAAAAAAATATCACATGAATCCTACAAAACACTCATCCATCCACCAACTAAAATTATCCTTTCCTGATCACAAGACCTGAAGTCATTTTGACCTTTGTCTTGGGTCTCCCTCATTTCCAAGTAAGGGAGTTCAGTCACCTGTCCAAGTGGTATCAACGGGGAAAAAAAAAACCACAGAGTCTCCTGCTGAGAAATCCTTTAAGAACTACAAGAATCTTAGCACATAGTGGTAGATGAGAAGAGGGCACAGAGTCCTTCCTCTGAAGGAAGAAGGCTTCTCAAAACATAAAAGACAAGGTGTCTGTCAGCAGGTTCTCAAAAAAAGCTAACAAGTACACTGTGGGAAGAGAAGTTTTGGATAGGGCAGTATGTTATAGAAATAGATGATGATGATGCACAAGTGTTGGTCACAAATATGCTGGATTACCCTGCAAGACAAACTACAGCCTGCGAAATAATCCCGTTTCTTGCAGAGAACATGATGAACGCAAACAGCTCAAAAGGTAAGGTGTGCTTTACTGGGAGGTGACTGCCTTCCCTACTCTGTATGCCCAGCCTGAAAGACACACTTCCCTACAGTTTGCTGGGAAATAATGACTGAGCAATTCACTTCATCAAAGCATGAGGCATCAGCGGATGCAACATTCCTCAACTCTACAGTGTAACAGAAAGAGCAACATAAATCAGAGACAGATCTGACCACTGTGTGCTAGGCTAATGTGGACTCTGTGGCCTAAAAATTGATCAGCTTCTACACAGCTATTCCTTCTTTCATGGTACAGTGGAAAATAGATGTTATTAATTTAATGAGTAGGAACACAAATTCAAAACTCACAGTAATTTAGTTTGACAACTGATATTCTCTATCTGATAGAGTTGCCTAGCATTTCTGCACTGCTGGAATACACTATCCAAAACCATTGAATTAAAATACAGAATAACAGAATCATAGAATAACAAGGTTGGAAAAGACCCACTGGATCATCGAGTCCAACCATTCCCATCAATCACTAACCCCTCAGCACCTCATCCACCCGTCCCTTAAACCCCTCCAGAGAAGGTGACTCAACCCCCTCCCCGGGCAGTGCTGCCCTGTACTCAAATATACTCAAATGAGAACTATTCTGGTCATGTGAAGGACAGGAGCATTAGAACTCCATGTAATACAAAGATGTAAAACGGTTTGCACCTGGATCCCCAACAAGGTGGCAGCTAGGTCTCACTGAGAAACTTATCTCGTAAGTTATTTCTCTCTTTCTGTCAACTAAATTGAAAGGCTATTTTAAAAAAATCCTGTCCTATGTAATCAGCCAGTGAACAGCTAATAGTGTCTGAAATATATATGCATGTATATATTTTGCAGCACCCAACATGTATTTATAGCCATATGTTTTCAGCTGGTATGAACTTGCAGATTGTAACTAATTTCACTGGATCACTGCCCAATTACAGCAGCTGAGAATCTGTCCCTATGACTTAAAATACAAATACAGAAGCTTTACTGTCAGCTACTTGCCTATCGCCTGCAGAGGAAATACAGGTGCTCATGTTACAGTCATATTATAAATTCAGATTACACTGGTCTTGCTCTCTATCAGACTATGTTATTATTAATTTTGTCTTCTAAGAAACTGTCTGTCTTGAAGATCTTGCTAGATGATAGAGGAACCAGAAGGACCCCTGAGGCAAAAACATACTCCAAACATTATACTCAAAAGGTGTGTATAGCAATAGATCATGAAATATCTCTCTCTCTGTGGTCCCATGGAAAAGGAGAACATGAAAAGTTCCTGCTGGTGGCAAGAACCCACATTGTGAAAATGGGAGGGAGATAAACACTTTAATAAAGTTAACTTGGTTAAAAAAAACACAGAGAACATAAACCAGACACAAAAGATGTGGTATTGGAAATTGAAATCATCAGTTCAAACATCTCTCTCAATTGCAAAACTTGTATATAAATGCAAGAAATTACCAAACCTCACCGAACAGCTCATGCACTTACCTGTCCCAGATCTAAAGTGACATTGACTTCATTGTACTTCAAGCCCCTAGAAAGAGGAGGACTTTGCCACCAGCGCTCGGTGCCATCAATTGCATTGGTTACCGGGTGAGCTTTACTGGGATCAGCAGCATTGCAATAATCACAAAAATGTCCCTGAAACACAATAAGTTTAAAAAATGGTCTCAGCTGAAGTCTTACACTGTGCTTCATGCTGTGCTTCACTGAATTTCGAACTAGAGCACTGACTGAAAATGAGGTTAAATTTTGTTCCCCTCTTTGTATAGCATAATTTTTAATGTAGAAATTATTACCCAGGCAATTACACTCTTATATCCTGAAACATACTACATTTAATGTTGCAAACTAAAAGTTCAGAAATATCTTTAAGGAAATTACAGTAAGTCTTTCTTTATCAATTAATTTATTGATACCTTGGTGAAATTACCTATATTACTTCTGCAGGGGTATCTGCAGGAAATTAATGAAACAAAGATTCTTAAAACTGGATTAAGACCAAAACACAAATTATCCTCAACTCTCCTAAAACACCATGAAATATTCACATATGTACACAGTCTGGTATTAATAAAACCACTAAAAAAATACCGTTACATGCCTATAAGTTTGGCACTACAATTTTGTAATACTGCTTCATTTTTTTCATACTATTACAAAATGTTCTGGAGACTTCTGAACAGCATGCACTCATGGAAAATCTAATGGATCCTATAGACTGTTCCCTTCAAGTTTCCACTTAAAGAATACCATTCCATTTTCATTCACAGAAGTTACCACCCAACTTCAGAGTACAGCTAAAGCCACACTCTGGACATGCCCTGATAATCTTTCTTTGATAGTATCTAAAGCTCTTTGTATCTTCTGTACAATATCAATGAATAAACACCGGGAAACTTAATTGTCTTTTAATTTGGCATCCTGGCTTGCTTCATAAGGAGAATTTTTTATCTCCGAGAAACTGCATTTTACAGTCTACTAAGATTAGCGGTGAAGCATTGCAGTTAGAAGTTAAGGGATCTTTTTAGTGTCCCATCCACTACTTTCTGCAGTCACTGAGTGGAGATAAGCAACAAAAATGCTAAACTGCCAGGCACAGATATCTGTAGAACCTCAATAGAGATATGGCATTTCTATTGAATGGCAGTACAGTACCCTTTTAGTGTTTACTTCAGTCAGACAGCTGTTTGACCCATTCAGCCAATGAGATGATCACACTGTATTGGGCTCACATTTTAAATAATAAGGTGATGTTTGCATCATTGCCTTTATCAACTAAGCGTAATTTCATCTAAAAGATGTCAAAGATTTTTCATTGTTTCCACAATCCATGTTTCCTGACATGAAGTATATTCCTACCTTTTAAGTATTAACCAAATGCCACCGAACTGCCATTATTTTGTTTGCAGCTGCTGTTAGACTAACCTGTGTAAAGTAACTGGAGCAATCACACTTGTCTACTTTTAATAAAGGAATAATATAGGGCTTTCACATCCTTGGTGGGTACAGTGTTGCAGGTTTGGGGAACTTAAGATGTTTATCTGTTGCAGAAGTTGTTTACCATCTGCCCTAATTACCAAAAGACTGGAAACTTCATCAGTCTCCTGTGATACAAACACACCATCAAACAAAAAAACATAGGTGCGCACTGAACATTTCTGCATCAGTAGTACTAATTTCAACATTTGCATCTAGCAATGGTTCCATCCTCATCCTACCCTCTGGAAAGCCCAGTGTACGATAATGTTTCCAGAAGACATGGCTATGATTAGCTGTTCTGATTCAGCACTGCCGGTGTCAACTTGGCTGAGGGATAAATCTTGAGAATTCAGAGAGATGTTTAGAGACTTATTAAATCCTCATGTACATAGATTGGTTAACTATGTCTGGGAATCATGTTGCAACATCATTCTCTTCCAGCTCTGTTAGAGAAGATGGGTTAGATGATCTGTTAGAGTGAGTCCAGAGGAGAGCCACAAAGATGATCAGAGGGCTGGAACACCTCCCACACAAGTACAGGTCTGAGAGAGCTGGGGTTGTTCAACCTAGAAAAGAGAAGGCTCCAAGAAGATCTTTTAGCAGACTTTCTGTATTTAAAGGGGACCTACAGGAAAGATGGCGAGGGGTTCTGAATCTGGGAGCCTGCAAACAGGACAAGGGGGAATGGTTTTAAACTGAAAAAGGGTAGATTTAGATTAGATATTAGGAAGACATTTTTTTACTATGAGGGTGGTGAGGCACTGGAACAGGTTGCCCAGAGAAGTCATGGAAACTCTGTCACTGGAGTTGTTCAAGGGCAGGCTGGAGGAAGCTTTGAGCAACCTGATCTGGTGGAAGGTGTCCCTGCCCATGGCAGGGGGGTTGGAACTAGATGATCTTTGAGGTCCATTCCAACTCAAACAATTCTATGATTCCATGATTTTGTTGCATTCTACAATACGCCAGGACACCGCTGGGTGCTGCAGTAGACACCACACCAGCTTGTGCTGGCTACAGGGAGCATGGCCAGTTTCTGCAGTGAAGAGAAAGAATAATGTGTCACTATCTGCAAAATCAATACACTGGGAAATCAATCTATGCATCAACAGCTGCAGTTACCACTGCATCAGAGCACCGTCCCCATTAAGATCTTCCTGCCAAATGCATACTTGGAGTTCTGACATACATATTACAACAGTACAAGCTTCCCTAAGTAGTTTTATAACACCCATGAAAGATGGTCTTTAGATCTAAACTCAGGTATGCAATGATCAGACTGGAAATGCACAGGAAACAGTTTCTGCTCCAGTAGTTTCAGCTCTGGTCTGGAAACAGATGCGAAAAAAAGGCTGAATGAACAGAAAACAATGAGGAGTATTAAATACAAGTGTTAACATTTACATTCACCCATGTGATTACAGTGTATCAGAGCACCTGATCTGAACTCAAGATACTATCTTTTTTTTTTCTTTTGGGGCACACAATTCAAAGAATTTCATTGCAACTGCTGGAGTTTCAGTTATTTAAAGTACATTCCAGCAACTCTGCCAACAAGGCAGCAGAACAAAAAATGAAAGAAAATAAATTATTGGACAGAACAGCCTTCCTTGCTTCCCACTGGCAGTATCCCAGGCATGCCTGTCTGCTACAGGACACGTCTCCATTCCAGGAGAATGGGCCTCAAGACTGAATTTGGCTGCAGTTCATCAGGCAGGCAGGTGTGCGTTTGATGGTGACCTTGTTACCCTCCTTTCCCATAGCTCTCCTGAGTGAAGGAGAAAATTGGAACTGCATGGAGTTTGCTGAAATACACCAACATACACCAGAAACACCCAGGGATGAAAATGTCTCACCCGTAAACCATAGAAAGCAACAATAATGAAGGATTTGTTCACCAAGCAGTTCTGCACCCACTGCCAGGGCAGGACAGGTATGCAGTTAAACTTTAATTCATGTCCACACACCACTGTGAACAGACTGGCAGACAAAAACAGGCTTGCCATTTAACTATCAGCTGCTGAAATACTTTACACTGCAGTGCATCTCTTTACTCAACACTGTTCTTATTAAGTCATTGTCCTGCTTGCCAATATGATAACTAAGGGAAACATAATGCTTTCCACAGCATATGTCAGTGCTGCCTTATAAGCCTTGGTTGAGCTGCCCGTGAAGGTCAGTCCACCCCACTGATCAGTTCTCAGAATTTCTGGATTTGCCAGGTACTACAGGTTTCATTAAAAGACACATCACCAAATGACAAGCCGAATAAGAGAGGCCAATGGAAGGGCAGAAGAAATGAAGCCAGAGTTACTCTTCTCTTAGTCTTATTTTGAGTGCTTGGGATAGCGCTGGCAGTAGAGCAGCCTGCTCCCTTCATAGCAATAAGGATCATCCTCTGCTTTTTTTTTTCCAATTTCTCTATTCACAGAGGAACAGCTGCAATTTAGCCTTGTGGAGACTCCAAGAGTGAATGACTCAAGTGTATGGCACTGCTTTAACTTGAACTGGCCAGAGATGGTGGCTACAACACCTACCACTTTATGTAAAAGCCACCTGACCTTCTCTCAAGGTATTAAGAAACAACACGTGAATACTTACGCTGATTTAAAACCCATCAATGTAAGCTCAGCTTCTCTAAAAGTTTAAATGACTTCTCTCTAATTTTCCACAAGAGAGTATTTACAGCAGTTTTGAACTTGTGAGGTGAAGTAGCTTGATAATACGTGTATTGTGCAATTATTATGTTTTCTGTGGCTGGATTTCCTTGGCCTTTTGAAAGACTTTCCAAACCCTTCTTGAACCACAATTACTGGTGAACCGTGGAAGTGTTCATGTTTTGTTCCTCAAGGGACCTTTGTTAAAACTGGAGACAGGCACTGCTGTATCCACACTTCCTCAAATACTGCAAGAGGAACCACATGCTTCCTTGTGCCAGGGCTGAGATATCAGTAGCCCTGGGAACTTGAATCAGGCATGAGCCACAACTGCCAACTAACCTAGGAGCTGTAAGGCAAATATTTAACAAGAGGAACTTTCCCCTTCCAAGCCTCCTCCTATATATAGCAAACCCTCATTTCCAACTGTGCATTAGCATACAAGGGGAATAATTACAAAAAACATCAATGGCAATGCAACACACAACACGCTTCAGTCCACTTGCTTGACATGTTTATTTGGTGTTTGCTTTGCTGATTTTGATTCTACTATGATTTCTGATATTCCAAGGCATGTTTGTATGAGATTTCACTGCAACAACGGGCTATGGTATGTTGCTGAGAATGCAGCAGAAATTGTTCTGCTTGCTATTCACTTGGTGGTGTGGTTGTTCCAGGCAATTTTAAACACAGGTGTTGTGTTCAGTATGAAGGGATGGATGCCTAAGCTTCAGAGGTGTGTTGGAAGCAGAAATCCAAGCACTTTCCTGATCATCACAACCTTTCTTTGTAACCTGAGTTTAAGCACTGAAAACCTGTGACTCAGTTTTCCTATCAGTAAAATTGGGTGGTACTCAGCCTGTAAGCACTTCCAAAGCACTGGGAGCTTTTTATGATGGAAGGTACTACATGAATGTAAGGTAAACTGAGATTTCATGGTGAGGCAGGGAGGTATGACAGAAGTTCAAAGTAAAGCTGGTTGTAGCTGCCTAATGAACTGTGAGGGCAGGCTGAGTGATGATGTATGCTCCCTTCTGCCCCATGACACAGAGTAACTATGCTGCACCCTCTTAGTCCTCTCCTCCTCTCTCAAGCATCTGTCCCTATTAAAAAAATAACAAGAAACACTCAGTTATCAACTGCAACCTCTTTTTAAGCCACGTCTTAAGGGTTGTTTCACTACTGAAAGATAAAACCACCTCATACGGCTTCAAAACACTAGCCTTTCTTCCAATATACTAAAAAATCTTTTTGCATTCTTTCTGTATTGCCTGGAGTAAGAAAGTGGATCTTCAAGCTTTTGAAATCCCTTTCAAATTGCAGTTTCATTCTGGCTCTCTTCTCCTCCCACCAAGAGAGAACACAAACAAAATAACTGGAAGGTCTGAGACTTTAGGAAAGTCCCGCCTTTAACAAAGTTCCGATCAAACCGATACTGAACATCCATCGCAGTACATCACAGAGTTCGGTGCATTTGTTACTCCTTCCTTACCCTCTAACACACGTTCATACAAGTTTCCACCAAAGGAAAAATGTATCTCCATTAATCCTTTGCCAAGATTTTTTTCCATATATTGTTTTCTTTCTTGTGACTGGCACAAATGTGCAATAATCTTATGCTATGCTAGGAGAGAACATCATCATCCTGTGTGCTTATACTCCCTGACACAGTTCCGAGGAATCTCTTGCTTCCTCTCCCAAGCAATGCAAGGCACAGACGATGAAATTCACATTTGCTACTTGTGAAATACCACAAAGCCACCTGACCAAAACCAAACTTCTTTTCCCACCACCCCTGGAAATATGCTCACTCTCCAGAGAGAGGTTATCATTCCTCTCCAGGCTCATTGCGTTAGTTGGTTTAGTAGTGGCCAGGTATGGTTGGACTCGGTGATCCCAAAGGTCTTTTCCAACCAAACTATTCTATGGTTTTCACACCCAGAAGCACCATGCTGCTCTCTGTGGACCATGAGCCAAGCGCTGAGGCCACCAAGCACCACTTGGGCACTCCTTAAGCCACATCCAGATGCTCAGCAGGATAAGGGGACCGTGCATCCCAGGGAGCTGCTGCAGCACCGCGGGCACAGCAAGACTGGAGGGAAGGGGAGTTGCTCCCCATGGAGGGTATCCAGAGGGATCTGAAACAGCTGGAGGCAGAAGAAGAGGCGGAGGAAGATGGGGGGTGAGGAAGAGGGGGGCAAAGAAGGGGGGGTAAAGAAGGGGGGGCAAAGAAGGAGGGGGCAAAAAATGGGGAGAAAGAAGAGAGGAGAAAGAAGAGGGGGAGCAAAGAAGAAGGGGAGCAAACAAGAAGTGGGGCCACAGAAGAAGGGGAGAAAGAAGAAGGGAGAAAGAAGGGAGTGAAAGAAGAAGGGAGAGAAAGAAGAAGGGAGTCAAAGAAGAAGGGAGTGAAAGAAGAAGGGGGAAAGAAGGGAGTGAAAGAAGAAAGGGGGGCAAAAAAGAAAGAGAGAAAGAAGAAGAGGGCAAAGAAGAAGGGGGGCAAAGAAGAAGGGGGGGGGCAAAAAAGAGGGGTGTCAGAAGCGCCGGGAGCCACCGCCACCTCTCGCAGCGCTTCCCCGCGGGGCGCCGCGGGGCTCCACGCTCCGCTCCTCTGCCCAGGGCACACTCCGAGCCAGAGACCCCGCGGCCGCCGCCCCCTCCCAGCCCCAGGTCCCGACCCCCGCCCCGGGTACCTGCAGGGCGCGGCCGAGGGGCGCGGGCGCCGGCCCCCCCGCCAGCCGGCAGTACAGCTCCGAGCCCGCCGCCGCCTCCCCGCAGGTGGCGGTCGCCCAGATGCCAGCGGCCGCGGCCAGGTTGAAGTAGGGCGGGTGGAGGCTGCGCCCCGTCCCGCGGGACCCGGGGCGCTCCGACTGCGCGGGGCGCAGCACGAGTAGCACCGCCAGGAGCAGCGCGCGACCCCGCGGCGCCGCCATCCCCGGCGCGGCCAACCCCGGGCGGCGGGGGGCGGGCAGGGCCGAGCCTGGCGGGGCAGGACGGGGAGCGCGCAGAGAGCGGGTGCGACCTCCGCTCCAGCCGCTGCCTGCAGTGATTGGGCGAGGGGCCGCGGGGATGAGCTGGAGAGGGGCAGGTTTAGGCTCGAAGTAAGGAAGAATTTCTTCACCGTGAGAGCGGTGAGGGGCTGGAACAGGTGGTCCAGGGAAGATGCCCCGTCCCTGGAGGTGTCCAAGGCCAGGTTGGACGGGGCCTTGGGCAGCCTGATCTAATACGATGTCCCTGCCCATGGCAGAGAGTTTGGAACCAGATGATCTCCAAGGTCCCTTCAAACCCAAACTATTCTATTTTTCACAGAAATTTTTCACGGAAAGGGTCATTCGGCACTGGAACAGGCTGACCAGAAGGTTGAGTCACCTTCCCTGGAGGTGTTTAAGGGACAGGTGGATGAGGCGCTGAGGGGCATGGTTTAGTGACTGATAGGAATGGTTGTTCTCAATGATCCGGTGGGTCTTTTCCAACCTGGTGATTCTATGATTCTGTGATCTTAAGGGTTATTTCACTACTAAAAGATACAAACGCCTCATAAGGCTTCAACACCCCCCCTCCCATTCCCCTATTGCAGGGGTGTTGGAACTAGATGAACTCCAACCCAAACTATACTATGATTCTGTGATAAGGCTTCAAAACACAAGCCCTTCTTTCAAGATACTAAAATATTTGTTTGACCCCCACGGCTCAGCTGAAGCTGTTTGATCCTTTCCCCTCGGTAGTATGCAGGTTCATAACAAAAAGGAATCTCAGAGTGCTCATCAGCAGTGACTTGTCATGTCACATGCTGGCAGTAAAATTAAAGTTCCCCAGCTTTCTCCTTCTGCAGGGCTGCCACCGGACAAGGTATATCATAGAATCAGAGAATGGTTTGAGTTGGAAGGAACTATGAAGGTCATCTAGCCCACCCTCTCCTGCAGTAAGCAAGGACATCAACTATGTCGGGTTCTTCAGATTCCCGTCCAACGTGACCTTGAATGTTTCCAGGGATCTTTGGGCAATCTGTGCCTCTCTGGACAATCTGTGCCAGTGTTTCACTAACCTCAGCATTAAAAAAAACCAAAACAAAACAACTCTTCCTAATAGCTAGTCTAAACTAATTTCTAGTCTGTGTTAATAGTCTATATACCCTGCTTCTATCTGCATGTCCTTGCGAAAACACCCCGCGCAATGGTGTTGCTGAGATCACAACTCCTCTTGCCATTTTCAGCGCTCTGAGGGTGCTGGAAACCATGCAGCCCAAGCCACTTTTCTGCAAGCACAGCCAGCGCTCTCAGCTCCTTGTTCCTGCTCATCCAAGGCAGACAATGAACCTCCTGTCTTTTTGAAGGTGTTTGGCACAGGCTTTGGATAATGCAGAAGCTGGAGGGGAGGCTGAGGAAGAAGAAGGAGGCCTAAGAACCATGTCATCTGTATCAGGAGTCATACTGCTTAATGACATTGCTACCCTAAGCTTTATATCCATTCACATTTCCAACCCACACGCACTCACACAGCCAGTGCTCCATTCTCTTAATAAAATTTACCAGAGTCAGGCACAAAGATATGGCTAGAGACACATACTTCTAATATTTTAGTAATGATTCATATGAGTAGAAAGTGTTTCATAACTTTATGAGGGCTTTTCTACATGCCACATAGCACTGGCAAGTGCAGTCCCTAGGATACTGTTTCAGGAAGCACCAGCCGCAAGCCATTGGTTTTGCTTGCAAAGAATATATCACCATCCATGGGTTTGTGTCACTGGCTTCAGGACACCATAGAGAAATATCTGAGAGAGACAATTTTTGTATCCTCCATAGTAAAAGTTGGCTTTCAGAACTGTAGTATTGTGCCAATTCAGATATATCAGATTTGGCTTTTCTGTCCATAAATGCTTTCAATTTCTAGAGCAGATTAAAAATATTCTCCTTTTCCAGCTGTGACATTGTGGAAAGGAAATTATTGCACATGTCCATCATGCCACTTCCCACAATGGTTTGTACTTCATAAAAACTATGAGGGGTTTGAATATAAACAAGCAACACCATCTTCAAATGCTCTGTTAAACAAAATGTTATGCTATCACTTAGGGTATCCATTGGTCTTTTCAGCCCATTTCTTGAAAACCTGTTAAATCCTAAGTATATTGTGGACCATATCTGGTTTTTGCAGATGGAAATCTGGAAATATCTGACATAAGTGACCCTTAAGTCCAGAGCAAGCAAGCTCTTAAAAAGACTTGCTGTCCATTAACTTGCTGAGAGTCCTTGTCCTCTTTATTGTTAGAGGAATTAAACTGAATAAAAGCTGAGTAGAACATGTTCCTGGTACAAAAACAAATGTTTGGGTACTTTAAGGGAAATCCATTATAAAGTACAGCAGTAAGAGGAACTGATGAAGATTACAATGATGATGATTACCAAATTATCACAATCTCTTTCAGAGTAGTCAGATTATCTCCAGGCTGGACATTCAGTTAGCAGTCTCTGGAAGGTGTTGCTTCTGTACAAATCCAGCAAATCATGAAAGATTTTCTCCACTTCAACCACAAAGAAACTTATTGTCTTGCACAATATTTGGGAAAAATAATTTACTCCAATAGCCATGTACATTCCTACAGACTGTCCCAGTAGTGGGATTGATGATTTTAATGACAAGGTGTCTTTTGCTATGTATGTTTCAGATTGACAAAACTGCAAAAGAAAATACTTTTTAGTGAGTTTGGACACACTTCTTGCATAGAGGCCCGCCTGTACATGTATGAAGACTGGAAGCAGCACTTCCATGCTTTCAGTTTCAAACTCCTCTTCTGCACCTTTGCCCGTGGTCTCCAACATAAGCCCTTGCGGAGGGTTTTCTGGAAACATAGGCCTAGAATACAAACAAACAGAACATAAACCAAGTTATTCAAATGCATTCAATAAAGGACAGAATGTAGTGTGAAAGTGTAGAAAATGAATGCCTATACTAAAAATTTGAGATGGAAAGCTAAATCCTGTGTCTCCTAGTATGTGCTCTAACTTTTCTTTCGGTGCATTTGTGTAGAGTAATACCTGACAAATTTTTCTGGCATAGTTTTGCAAGTAGTTCAGGTAAGAATTTAATCTGCAGGAGTTCCTTTGCAACCTCACTTTAAAGAGAAGATTCTTTGTATGCTGTCTGATAGGTTCCATAGGAGAAAAAGCAGCCCTTGCTCCCAAGAGATGTGCTTTCTCAGACAGGGAATGTCTGAATATATTGGTAAGTATGACATGAGAAAACACGGATTACATGAGCAAGAACCTAATAGTTTAGTAAAATAACAATATATTCTTAGATCTGGTTTCCTAAAAGTTAAAAACAGGGATGAAACTTTGCAAATGTTCAGAAAATTGGCCTATCAGATAGAAAAAAGAAAGGAATAATTCCTCCTGTTCCCTCCCTCATAACGTTATGTGGATTTTGCTTAATGTATAGCTAAATCTGAAAAGAATTTATTGGCCTTCTATGTGATTTTTCTGTCCTTTTGTTAAACATTTATGCCGAACAAGATTTTTGTAATTAGGAGATAAACTAAGTTGTGATGCTTGATGTAAAAGCAGATTTGCTCACTGGACTGCCTCAAAGTACTGCTTCAGTTCTCTGATGCATGATGTGAGCATGACTTTGGCAGACTGCACAACTAGTAAAAAGCTACATTAGAGCCTTTTCCAAGTCCATGACACATTAAGTGCAATTTTTTTATATCTTTTGGTCTCTCTTGAAATGTTCTAGCTACATACGTCTTACTAGTGAGCACTCATGACTTGATAGGATTGTGAATAAAAAGCTTAAAAATGTCTATATAGTTGATACAAGATTTAGCTTTGGGAACTTACACCCTTTTATTGCAGAGAAGTACTAAAACAAAAGAGGAGGGAAGGTGAATGTTTGGTACTTCACAACACTTCCCCATTCAGGAGAAGGCAAATTGCATTATCAAGGCAAAACCAGGAGGCCTTACCAGTTGCCAGTGTGTAAAATCATGCCAGTCCCTCCAGTATTGATTTTTGTGTTTTTACTCAATGTGTATCCTATAGACTAGGTCAGCCCTGAAGGCAAGACACAACCTCTTTGCTATTCAGTTCCAAAGAACAAGTTCAAGTCAAGAGGAACACTCTGGGGTGTGCAGCTAAAGGTACAGTGAACTTGCTCATATAATGCCTGATTCTTTGTGAAGAAGCATGTGATCCTTTGGGTCAGTACCCATTGATTTGTCAGTCAATTATCTGGGGAAAAATAAAATATCTACTCTCATCATCACGGTTTTTCATTTGCTGACATCGGTGCTATTATTTGCTGCTCTTGCCATTGTAATTGGGGAAAACAGTTCTGCACAAAGCCCCTGCTGCAACATGTTAAGCTGCCTCTCCTGGAAACCACTTCTTGGTAAACTGTTTTCCTAAACAGACTTTCAAACCATTGGTTAGATTAGATTGTTATCTGAACTTGCTAGTTTCCTCTGCAAGAATTTTCTATGATCTTATCTCTTTTAATAAGGCAGGGCTTTTTGTAGGATCTGTTTCTAGCAAGATTTTTGTATTTTTCGGTAGTGTTTCTGCCTCAGATTTACTTGCACCTCTGCTCTAGCCTGACCATACTCTCATCAAGTCCTCAAGTTTTAAAAAGACCCTTATGTTCAAAAGTTATAGGAAGTAAGACCTTCAGCAGTATAAACTGAGGGGACTCTGGTATTATATTGGTATATTCCAGCTGAGGATCAGGCAAAAAATGTAACTAAGAATTCGAACAAATGCAGTTCAAGAACATTAAGATTTACTTATTTTTATGTTCAATACTTTGAAAAGATAGTAAATTTAGAACAAATCCCTTGTGATAGTGCAGAAAATATAATGGGGAATACCTTTGCTATGTTTTTTTAAGCACAATTCTAAATTTCCATAACACCAATATAATGGACTATCAAAATTCTCTATAGAAGAGATTTGTAAGAGTCATACCTCTTATAAATCTCTATTTTTTTGTCAATAAAACTTGTTTCAGCCATGTTAATTTTCACCCACTTCATCAGGAGATGTGATAGTCCTGGATTCTGAGCACTGCTGTAATAATAATTCATAGTGTGGGCATTTTATCATGCAGTTGTATCCCTGTGTTCTCTAGCCAAGTTCTGCCTTTTCAATTAGTGAACTAATATTTTGACCAGCAGAGCATAAGACAGAGAAATTAAACAGACTGTGCTATAGCCAGTCACTCAGATAAATTATGTACACAGCAATGTAAGTACTTGGCATCCTGCATATAGATAGGTGACTCGTATCAAACTTGCTTATGCCCCATCGTCCTTACCCTCAGCTGGTGGTCTCTGGTCCCTTCACTTGAGGATTTCCACTCTCTCCAAGTGAGGATGAAGCCAACCTACCAAGTCAGTTTACTGAGTGGGCTAAGCTGCTAGGGAATCATCTCAGACTGCCTGGACCCTGATTGTTAGGCTCTGCAATGGCTTCTGTTGTCCTCAGACAAGGTTTTGGGAACAGAAAAGAAATAACCAAACCCATATGGCTCTGCTGTTCATAATCTCTTGTGTGAACAAGATGGTAAAAAAATCATCTTTCTGTGCTAAATATGAAACAGTTTTGTGGTTCTTGTGCAGCATTAATGAGGTCTTCCCCCCTTTAATTAATCTGTTTACTTAGGCTTAGGAGCATAACTAGAATTTGGCCCAGTTTCTTATATTGTGTTTTTTTCTGTATTTGTTGGTGAACATATACAAAATTTCCATTTACAAGAATAGGAGCCAATTATATTCTGTAGAAAAAATATAGCAAACCCTAGACAATCTATTGTTTTTCCCACCCATAGTAGAATTGTTCTCACACTCATGTGATATGTATGATCTCAGACCCACGTGACCTCCCACGTTAGAGTTACGTGCAATAGTGTACAAGCAATGTCTGGGGAAAATAGTCATGATGAGATTTCATTTGAAAATTTCATACACTCTTCCAGGTCAAGAGCTTCGTAGCCCATCAAGCGTATGTTCTCCATGGACTCAGATGGCAGTTTTCTTTATCTGCACCAGTATCAATCATAATTATGTGCTTTGTTTGGAATTAGAAGCCCTCAAATCCAAAGTGCCAGAACACAGGCTAACTAGCTCTCTCCATCTGAGCAGATGGAAAATAGGTAAACAGTTAGCTTCTGACTGAGTCATAAAATCAACGTATACAGAGGATAAGCAGAGAAAGAAAAGGGAAATGGTAAATGAAGAAAATTCATAAACGATAAATGAAGAAAATTGAGCTGCCAGGAGGAGAGGGACCTGGGGGTGTTGGTCGACAGCCGGCTGAACATGAGCCAGCAGTGTGCCCAGGTGGCCAAGAAGGCCAATGGCATCCTGGCTTGTATCGGAAACGGTGTGACCAGCAGGACCAGGGAGGTTATTCTCCCTCTGTACTCGGCACTGGTGAGACCGCTCCTTGANAGATTAGGAGGAAGTTTATTACGGAAAGGGTCATTGGGCATTGGAACAGGCTGCCCAGGGAGGTGGTTGATTCGCCTTCCCTGGAGGTGTTTAAGTTATGGGTGGACAAGGTCCTGAGGGACATGGTTTAGTGTTTTGTGGGAGTGGTTGGACTCGATGATCCGGTGGGTCTCTTCCAACCCGGTGATTGTGTGATTCTGTGATTCTGTGAAAACATACAGTCACAATCTGTACATGCTGCCTTAAAGCATTAAAACTTCAGGAGAGAAAAATTCCAAGACTGCAAGGGGAGGGATAAAAAACCATATGATGTACCTGTACAGATGCTGACATAGAGTTGTTTAAGTTCAGCTGTCTGAAGGCTGAAAAGCATTTGCTCTAAAGCAAAGAAAGTATGCCGGTACCTATACTGGACTATAAAGTTGTCTTTGACAGTAGTTGCAGTCCTTTCATTGATTTCCTTGGCATGTCACCTAATCTCCATGGCTAAAAGCATTAATTCACTGGGAACAAGTTGAAAAGAGGAAACAAAAGAGCAGATTCATTGAAACACTCAAATATTAATTTGTGGATATTATTTTTTATTACTTATTCAATGCTGACTTCTCTCTGATTCCTAGGTTAATAGCTCAGGCATCAGTATGAAGGTCCACATGAAGGAAGTTAATAACACTTACGTGGTCTGTAGCAGCTAGATATCCTTACACCAGCTTATATTTCGTATTTGGTATGAAATTTGATATCATAGGAAGCCTCAGCAAAAGGACCATGGAATGAAAAAAAAAGATTCAAGCTAACTGTTCCCTAGAAGGATGAATGCATACTGTTATGAATGTGTTGGGTAAACTATTTCTGTTATTAGACAAACTTTTCCTTTCCAGGTCCAGTTTGGTGAATTCTGTGTTCTATTTTTAAGAGGTTTATGGAACACACAAATATTTGGTACAGTTTCCATGAGAAGTCTGCAGGATTTGTTTCTAAAGTATTTTTTACTGCTTCTCTTATTATCATTGTTAGTCTCTAAGAGTAACTCAAAGTACATTCTTTATAGACTATTTTAGCAAAATAGGTCTGTAGTTTTGTAAATATTATAGAAACAAGAAACAGCCCATGTAGCTGGTTATGCTACAGTTTAGTGAGGGAAAGATTAATGTAAATTATAGACCGGATGGAAAATATTTTGTTTTATAGGCTGCTTTATTAAAGTTATTGCTGATTTTTTACATACATTTTCTTGAACATGAAAAAGCTAAATTAACCAATAGTGCATCATCATCATGATGATCATCATCATCATCATTTACAGGAAGTTTATGATGTCTGTCTTTTTTGGGGAAGAAGAGAAGTAGATTAATTATGATCTTATACTGTAAAAATCTAAGCGTTAGCAGAATTATTTTAAAATCTTAGTGTTTCACGAATTTCACAAGTACAGTCACAGTGTAAATTTTGAGACTTCTCAGTCTAGTAAAAATAGCAACTATAGGTAATGCAAGATACAACATATTTTAGAAAGCTAATAATATGCTGGAAAGAACCCACCATTTCAGCATTAACTAGAAGAGTACTTGCTATGGTCTTCCTATTGCTTTAATGATTTAAACTTGAGCATATCTTAAATGACTGCTCTGATTCTTTTATAATGGTGATCACAATGGGTTGCTCTGTCCTGCAGAGGTCTGTATTACACAGCCTGGAGCAGACCTCTGCTGCAACTCTCAGAGCAAGGTAGAAATAGCACTTTTTTATTTCCAAGGGCAGTACTGTTTAATGAATAGGAACTTCTAGCTGTTACACTTTTCTGTGAAGTACTGGAAGTGGGTGGAGGGGAGCTTTTAGAGCACGGGTGGACAAGGTGCTGAGGAACATGGTTTAGTGTTTGATGGGAACAGTTGGACTTGATGATCCTGTGGGTCTTTTCCAACCTGGCTGTTCTATGATTCTATGATTCTATGAAATGACATGCATGTCTTATGCTAGACACACAAGAGACCTTGGACTGCCTACTTATGGAGACAGAGTTAATGTTGTGTATTAGCAGAATTGTGATGTGAATTTGGGGTTTCTTTATGGTACACAACCTTCTTAAAGATACACAGCATAGTGTTTGTTTATCTGGTACAAAAAAAATCTCTAGTTAAGAAGCCTGAGGTGTACTCCATGGAGACAGAGAGCACTGAGCCACTAAATTTAGGACTGAATGAGTTGTAAAATTCCAATATGTTACATGAAATCTATACAGACTATATTTTTCAGTGTTCTATGTTGCAGCCAAATGCATAACCTAGTCCAAATCCTTCTATGAGCTTGCTATATGAACTTGGAAAAACATGCTCAATTTTCCTTTCACTTTGAGGTACCAGTGCAGAGTACAGGGGAAGGATGACTTCCCTGCTCCTGCTGGCCACGTTATTTCTGATACAGGCCAGGATGCCATTAGACTTCTTAGCTTAATTTTCTCTAATTTTCCAGTATTCCATTTTCAAATTAAATTAGGTTCTACCATAAAGAAATCAACAAAATCAGGTAAAATTCCTTAAAGAATTACACATAAGTACTTCCCAAAGCCTGAAATCAGTCTCATAAAAGAAGAGGCAAATATAGTTCTCCAGAAAGATATTATAGCATGAATCAACCTGATCCAATTCTATTAGTTGATCCTAGGAGTTGTCATCATTTGGCAAGACTTTCTGATTTCAGTGTCTTAAGTATGAGATCTCCCTGAAGTTGTGTTATTGAAGTCTTTGCCCTTAAAGTTCTAGCAAGAATAACATTTTGGCTTGAAACAAAGATCATCTTTTTCTTTCATAAATGGATGAAGTCAGGGAATTGAACACCAGCTCAGTAACAAGGCTGTAAGACACATTGTTTGTGTACCTTTGTATTTTCACACTGACATATTGATGGATGTGTACTGGTGTTTTTATGAATTAAAATTCCTTGCACACAGAAGTGAAAACTGGAAATAAAATAACAGTTCACTTAACTAATTTAAAAACCAGTCTTGGATCTATTGCTGTTCCTCTTTTGAAGAGTAGGTGTCTAAAAATATGTCAAAAGACAGTTGGAATAACAATAATATATTGCACTCAAATTAATATTCACCTCATAATGTCCTAGCATTTTGCAAACAAAATTTAGCTAATTACATAAACAATAATCCATTTGAGACAAGCAGTCTGTTTTATCTCTGGTTGTTCAAGTGTTTCACATGAGATGGGCAGTGCTATTCTCATTTAGAGAAGGAACCCTAAGTGCCTACAAAGGAGCCAAAGGGCATTAAAACTCCAAGCAAGAAGCAAATGAGGATTCCCTTTGGGTAGAAGAATACTCCCAGGTGGTATAGCATGCTGATTTAGGAATGCTTAATACTTTCAGGCAGAGGATGGGCATGCCCAGGCACTCCAGGGTGTATCACCCATGTTGCACAGGTACAAGCTGATGACACAAGCGGTGCTCAGTGGATACACATGCTTGGAAAGTAATAAAGACTATTCACTGCAACTCAGTGTGCAATTAGGCAGTGATTTTGCTGAGGGAGGGAAAGCGGTGAATGTGGAAGACTTGGTAAGAACGAAGACAGAAGCTGAGGAAGAATTTCTTCACCATGAGGGTGGTGAGACACTAGAACAGGTTGCCCAGGGAAGCTGTGGCCGCCCCATCCCTAGAGGTGTTCAAGGCCAAGTTGGATGGGGCTTTGGGCAGCCTGAGCTAGTGGGAGGTGTCTGCTCATAGCAGAGGGGTTGGACTGGTTGATCTTTAAGGTCTCTTCCAACCCAAACTATTCTATGATTCTATGATGTTATCACTTTGATTATGCATGCTCTGTACCATGAGTTTGCTTATGCATAGTGCACCCTGAAAAGGTTTGGGTTCACTGTGTCCACATAGAGGGTTGACAGAACAAACGTATATGAAGTCTACAGTAAATCACAGTGGGTACACTTGGGATTTTCAGGTGTTTTGTGACCCATCTGTAGGTGCTGCAGAACAGCTGTAAGTCCTGGGCAAATATTAAGGTAAGAGAGCATCCACAGGACAAGTGGAAGGAGCAGTGACACAAGGCTTTAGCTACTCTTCAGGTGGCAGGGCGAGGACAACATAGCTATACCAGAGAGCTTATTCTAAGGTATTTTTTCTGCACCAAAGACCGCACTGTAGTGTAGAGATATCTAAAGCTGCTTATGGGAGCAGTGGCAATCTACTTTGGACAACACAGACTGTGTACACTTGCAAGCAGTGAAGACTAATGGGAGTGGATCTGTAGAGCAAACAGCAGGTGTTGGGGACAGAATTCCACACTGTAGCCATTCCATGTTGGTTTTGTTTGTGGGGTGGTTTTTGTTGTTGTTTGTTTGTTTTATTCTTTAAATACAGATTAGTTGTCATTAAATCCCAGAACATGAATTTCTATTTGCAGCTGCAGCCCACTGAGTCTGCTCCTGGAGACTTCAAGTTTAGTTAAAAAAATTGATCTAGTTTTCATACCACAAGATCCCTCCACAACAAAAAAAAAAAACCAGCACAGTAAAGGGACATAATCAGAAGATTCACTTCAGGAGTGTACTCCTCATCTGGACTAAAATGCTGCTGTAGACATTCCCAGAGAGATCAGCAGGAACTGATTTAGCTTGTCAAGCAGTAGGACCTGGTCTACACAGACCTTTATGCTGGCACAACAATGATGCTTGTGGCATCCAAGCTGGCCAGCTCAGTTCACTCTACAGTGCATTGTAGTCGTTAGCAAAGATAGAGACTGATTTTAGCAAATCAATGAAAGGCCAGGGAAAGAAGGAAGTTTTAGAGCTGCTTTCTTAACATGTCTTGTTTCTTGCAAGAGTAGCCTTTGTCCCAGGTGTCTGTGTTTTGAGTTAAAAGGCAAGAAAATGTAAAGACACCAAAGTGAGAGGCCATTTTTTAAGATCTTGGCACAAAAGGCTTGCCCAAGCCCACATAAGAGGTCACAAGCAGAATCAGACAACAGTCCTCTAAAAGGCAATGACCCAGGATTTTTAAATTATGCAGAAAGGACTAGAGTACTAAAGAGGATTTATACCTTTAGTACAATAAAAATACATTTTGCTCTTCACAGTAGCTAAGAACATTACTATTGTTGTCTGGCTAAATTTAGGCTTAAAAATCTGTAACTGAGCCCACTGGCAATTGCTCTACTTTTCATTTTAAATTACCTTTTCTATATATCTAAATATTTTTGATAAAGAAATTTATTTCTGGGAAAGCATATAAATCCAGTTACAATTTTTTGAATATTTAAATAACTAAATGTTTGTGGAAGCTTGTCCTATACAAGAAGACACTGCAAATACAGCTGAAATCAATAACATTATAGTAAGATCTCCACCTTCTGTAAAACTTGAGAAAAAAAACAACTTACAATCAGAGAATAAATGTCACAGGCTCTCATCAATGATCTTTATGCAGGTGATACTGGAAGAAAATGCAACACTATGGGCACAGAGCCATAAGGGAAATCAGAAAAGTTAGTGGAGAAACATGTTTGTCAATGTAGTATCTCCTGTGTTACACAAGTGTAGAGTGTGATACACCCCACAGCAAAGAGTTCTGAAGTCCGTAAGATGGCAGTCACATTTAGCAGTAAGTTCTTGAGATGGGGGCAGAATCCCATGTCAGAGCTCACTTAAGCTACACAACTTATATTGACAACCATACTCTGCTGAAATATGTTTATCCATTTACACACATAACAAGCAAACTTACATTGCTCTTCACTAACATTTCTAGATGCATATTTGCTTGTTGATTGCTGGGGGTTTTTTTAAGCAAATAGAAATTAATTCCCTGTTTATGTAAAAACCTGCAGATGTTTGGATCAAGATCTCCAAACAAATGTTTTGGCCAACTCAAAATTTGTTCCAGTTCTTTTAATTCTTGAAGTATAGCTGTGCCTGAACTGTTCTGTCTTAGGTTAACTTTGCCTGTGACTTACACAGAATGATTGAGTCACCTTTTAGAGGCAATAGTTTCATCTGTTCCAGCAATTCATTTTAGATATCCTTCAGATTTGTACAAAGCAACATGACTAAGGGTACTTGAAACAGTCACTGTGATGAAATATTAGGTGGCAGGAATGCAGCCTGCTACCCTGCAGTTGATTTCTGCCAAAGAGGTAACAAATCCCAACCAGTTCAAATATCTCAAAATCTTGACTATCCTGCCAAGAATCAAAAACAGGGAAGATGTGGGTAGTGTAACCAACATAGCCCTAAAATACAGTATTTCCACTGCTGATAACAGGGACTGAGTTTTCAAGACCTCAGGACTGAGGCTTGTCAAGCTTGTTCTATTCATACTTTTCATAATCTCCCCTTAACTTTGTTTTGCACAGTTTAACAGCAGTTTTTCTAGTTGACCAAGTGCCTACGAGTAATTTGGTTTACTTTTGTTTACCTTTGCATAGTACCACTATGGCTTTAAAATGCTAACATAACAATGCAGTCTAGAGAAATGCAGACCTGGTGTGACTGCGAACTGGTGTCATGGGATGCAGGGCACCTGAGAGCAGGCATGTGATGACAGGAGGTGGGGCAGAAGTGTGGCACTGGTGACCCCACAGCTATAAACAAGTCACCAATAGTCAGATATAGAAATGCAGACCTGGAACTGGACGAAAGTGGATTTGGGGGTAACAAAATCATAGAATCATAGAATCACCAGGTTGGAAAAGACCAACCGGATCATCCAGTCCAACCATTCCCATCAGTCACTAAACCATGTCGCTCAGTGCCTTGCCCACCTGTCCCTTAAACACCTCCAGGGAAGGTGAATCAACTGGGCAGCCTCTGCCAGTGCCTAATGACCCTTTCAGTGAAAAAGTTTTTCCTAATGTTGGGCCTAAACCTCCTCTGGTGGAGCTTGAGGCCATTCCCTCTCATCCTGTCCCCTGTCATTTGGGAGAAGAGGCCAGCTCCCTCCTCTCCACAACTTCCTTTCAGGTAGTTGTAGAGAGCAATGAGGTCTCCCCTCAGCCTCCTCTTCTCCAGGCTAAA
>WAAB01005009.1:287237-391765 GCA_013389865.1 Piaya cayana
CCTACCCTCCAGCAGATCCATGCTTACACCCAGCTTAGTGTTATTCACAAACTTGCTAAGGGTGCACTCAATGCCTTCATCCAGGTCATTGATAAAGACATTGAACAGGGCTGGACCCAGCACTAAATGAACTAAAACTTAGTATCTAATAAATATAAAAGCCACCCTGTGTGGTAAGATCAGTTGTAATGTGGTGCTGCAGGCCACTGAAGAAAGACTAAGATGTGAAAGCCTGTTAGCAAATCTATAATGCAACCCTATGCAGATCCTAGAAGGAGGAAGAAGAAAGCATCAATGTGGACATCATATTCCCTGCAGCCACCAACTCTGGACACTGACAGGTCACCATAATACCCCAAACCATCAGCACTAGAATGAAACCACCAACTTTAGGACCCAGTAGAGCAGGAGAAAGGTGAGGGCAACATCAGGAAAAACAGTAAAAAACTGGGAAGTGTTTATAAGTTTTAATTGTAGCATTATTTATATTGATTTTTTTTCTGTATAGAATTATTTTTTCCTTTTTCTGCAATACTTATATCTGCTGTAGTAATAATTCTTGGATTAGACTGCTATGATTCAGTTATACTAATTATAAATTCTTGTGTCTCTATATATGTGTACACATATATATATATGAGATGTGTTTTCTATTTGCCCTTAAACAAGATTTAGAGTGTAACAATAGACTAAGATATACACCAAAAAAAAGTTTCTAAATGCTTTCTAGGATAAACTTCCAAACGATCATCAAAAACCCCATACCTCATATATGTGTTTCTGTATTCAACAGTTCTGACAAATTATTGCACCTGAATATGAAATCAGCACAATCACAGGAGACCATGTGCAATTGAAAATAGATACAGTTTCAGATTTTTTTTGCAAATTAAGAAAGGCACATCAAAATTTTTCCCTCAACGTGTAAAATAAACACAGGCACCAAAAAGACCTTACTGCGTAACTCTCCTTTCTTGTTGTTCATCCAGAGCATTCTTTGGTATTAATTTGTCAGAAAATGTAACATTTGGGCTGATGAATATGAAAAGATTGGCACGTTATTCACCACAGATTGAATAAATACAGGGATTTTCCAGGGGTGAGGCAGGAAGTGTGTACAGATCAGTAATAGTTTCCTCTGCCAGATGTATGAGCAACACTGTGCAACTGATTTGGGGCAAGTATGGCTTTAACTATGGAATCTACTGAGTTCATTCAGTATTTTTAAGTTTAAGAAAAAATCAGAACGATCATGTATGTTTGTATGATCTTCTCAGTAATTAAGGTGAAGTTCACGTCAGGCTGTACCTTCAGAGATGAGCTTATGCTACTAGTGGCTTTAATCTGCTTGCCTACAGTTGGTTTTACTGTACATGCAGATGAATATTGCCGCAGGAAAAAAATCTGCAGAAAATCCTCCACATGCAGATTTGTAGAATAAACTATTTGGATCTTAGTGCATTTTCTCTCAATGCGCACACGTAATTTTCTCCTGAATGGGATTTATATGTGCACATCAAAAGAGGAAAATCCCTAAGGGTTCAGTTTAAACAAACAATAGTAAAGAAATTCAGGAATCTCCCACCAGAGCATGCCCTATTTCGTCTACTTTATATCACGCAGACTTTGAATGAAATCTGCAACAGCCAGGCAAAACAGGACATGCTTTGGCTTTATGGTTGTTCATTTTTAAATGCTTAACATTAAGCCCTTAAGAATTTACTGTTTTCCTAATGAGAGCACATCACCCATAGGAGATAGCGTTGGTGGCAGCTGGATACATGCAAGGTGTGGGGATGCTCAAGCTCACATGTTTGTGCAGCTGCAGGATGGGTATATTCATGATGATACCTTTTGGCAGTTTTTTCCTCGATCTAAAGGGAAAAGGCTGTGAAACGCAAAGGAGCTGCCATGGAAGCTGCATTAGCTCTGTGAGACTTAGGCTGGGCTGGGGGGTACCTGAGTTTCAGACCATTTCAGAGATGTTTCTGAGCGGCAGCGAGCTGATCTGTAGGTATGAACTAGTGGCTGGAGAGTGTGACTCCTTACTGTGAGCTCTTGCTGTTCAGGATGCTGCTGCTGGAGTGGGAAGGTCAAGGTGGCTGCTGGGAAGCCTCGCCCACTGATTAATAATAATAAGGAAGGCTATGGAGCGGTTGGAACGGGTCCAGAGGAGGTCTACGAAGATGATCAGAGGAGACAGGCGGAGAGAGTTGGGATCGTTCAGCCTGAAGAAGTGAAAGCTCCAGGAAGACCTTATAGCGACTTTCCAGCACCCGAAGAGGCTACAGGAAAGCTGGGGAGGGATTTTTTACAAGGGCCAGGAGTGGTGCGGTGAGGGGGAATGGCCTTAAACTGGAAAGGGGAAGATTTCGATTAGACGTGAGGAAGAAATTCTTCACGATGAGCGCGGTGAGACCCTGGAAAAGGCTGCCCAGGGAAGATGCTCCGTCCCTGGGGGTGTCCAAGGGCAGGTTGGATGGGGCTTTGAGCAGCCTGGTCTGGTGGGACCAACCACAAGAGCAACAACCGCGACAATAACAACCACCACAATAACAACAACATCCCTAACGCCTCCCCCTCTCCGCAACGTCCTTCCCAAGGGACTCGAAGCCGCAGTGCCCGGCGGGGCAGGCGCCGCCCCGAGGCAGGCGGAGCGCTGCGATGTGCACGATGTCCTTCAAGGTGAGCCGCGAAGGGGGCGGGGGGGATGCTCCTTGGGCTTTGTGCTTACCCGTGGCGACCCGTGAAATGCTCATATTCCTGGATTTAGGTGGGCTTGGGTGTTTGGTTTTTTTAGCGATAACAATCGTACGGAATTAAACAGAAGCGTCCTTCCAGGGCTGAGGGATGCAGCGGGGATGCTGCGGGCACAGCTGATGATGGGCTGGGTGCTTCCAACAGCTGACATCCCCAGAACGATTTTCGCTTACATAAACTGGGAGCCTCAGTGACGCTTCGTGCGGGTTTTACGGTGTCCGGGCTCAGAGCTGTGGGCTTTGGTGCAGTCGAGAGCCTCCTCTTCACTTTTCCGACCATCTCTGCTAGTATTGGTTGTGTAATAGTTAGGAAACAGCTTTAATCCGGGCTCATCTTCAGGCTGTGGTGGACACTGAAGCCAGGCTGGTTTGTTCCCTTTTCTCTTTGTGATTCCTGACACTTTTTTTTTTTTTTTTTGGTGCTTCTTCCATCCAAAACCATGCCAGAGCAGTCATTTTCAAAAGATTGTCTAAAATAAGGTTTTTAAAAATCTCAGTATAGGGTTGATAGTATCAAATGGCAAAGAGGGAAGCAGCCGGCAATTTACTGATGCTAATGGATAACATTAATGCTAGATATACATCTCCTCTGTTATGTACTTTCTGGATGCCGTGTTTGCTCTTCTCTTATTGATCTCCAGCTCTGTGCCAGTCCTGCGCGGTGTTGCTTGTGTTGCATTGCTTTATTTAATGGACTCCATGTATTCACCTCTCACTCCTGTCAATGTCTCTCCCCACTCCAGGAGTGCTGGTGTTGCTGTGACACCACCCAAGTTTGATGGTGGTGCAGCAGGTGGTTTCCACCTGCAGTTAAAGCCCCAAGGTGGCAGGGAGCAGGGTACTTCTGTTCACAGTACAGCTCAGCCTTACACTGGGTGTTGAAATGTCTGTGGTCATCCCCTTTTTGGTCTTTTATTGGCCTCATGCCTCCCTTTTTTTTTTTTCTTAGCCATAGTCTCTTCTATCCCTCCATTCTGTCTCCATTAGTTTTTCCCACCTTCATTTCTCACAACCATCAGATGGATGGATGCTAGCCCAATGTTCTGGGTAATGCCAGCTGCTTCTTTTTGCTTTCTTCTCCTTTTTTTTCCCACTCCTCTTTTTTTAGTTGTACTTCTTTTCTGTTCTGTCACTATCAACTCCTTTTCTGTGGCCTATTTCTCACTTTTTATTCCCTCAAGTACCACCGTTGGAGGTAGCTCATTGCCTGCCCCTCTCTCTGAGGATTGCAGTTTCCACCTCCCTCTGCTTTATCTCTCTTTCCTGTGTCTTTTTACCTGGCATTTTCTGTTTTTCTCAGAAGACTGTGTACTTACCTTGGACTCATACTGTCTCTGCCTGCCACTATCCGTGTTTTCTATCTTATTATCCTGCTTACCCATGAGGTAGCATTTATCTTTCTCACTGTCTATACACATGAATATGCTCGCTTCTTCTACCGGCTTTTGCCTGTCTAAACTTATATTTATATCTTGAATGACCTTTCTTTTTTATCAGGATGTTTCATGTTGGATGTATTGCTATCTAATAGTCTCCTCTCCTTCCTCCTAAGTCCCACTAACATTTTCCATTGTGTCCTATTTGATCCTAACTTACAGTTATTCAATTCCTCCTTTCCATTAGGACTAGTATAGAAACTGAGAAAGAAAAGGGAATTCCTTGTATTATGGCAGTACAAGTAACCAGCTGCTGGAGTAGTGTTGTCTTTCTCTTCTCTTTTCTTCCTCTCTGCCTGGTGCCTGTTTTCTTCACTCTTTCTTCTCAACTCTTACCCCATTGTGACCTGCCTCTTCTCTACAGACAGTGACGAAACGGTAGGGCATGGAGTGGTAGCTGCTGATCACTGCATTAAAATGATACTTATTCCCTCAGTATTCCTAGGATGACATGTACAGTTACATTATTGCATTTTTTTTTCTGTATTCCTGCATAGGAAAAGCGTTGTCAGATTTATAAGGTGTCTTTTCCTCTAGGACATTTTTTAATACATCTTTTTGCTTGATATCAGTACAGCACGAATATAATGCCAGCTTTTTCTCTTTGAGCTCTTGCAAAAGCATATAAACAATTGAAATTAATAACACAATCAGAATTTGAAATAATGCTTTAGAGACCTCGATGAAGTGGAGGAAATAGTGTGCTGAAAGTTGCTGATGCTGGAGCAAATGATGTAATGCAGCATGTCATCTTCACTAAAACTGGTAGCTAATCACTTTTTCAAGTGTTTATTACATTCTGTTCCCAGAGTGTCAATGTGAAGGTCAGTTGTTCACTCTAAGGATTTTTTATGGCCAGACTAGCTTCGTATTAAGAATTACATGAAAATTGCATCCAGTCAATCTTTTGGAATTTAGTATTGCCTCTCTCTGAGAAGTGTCTGATGACACAGGGTTGAATTCATAACTGAACAATAGCAGTCAAGGCTGATGTCACATCCTGCAATTTAAAACCCATTTATTGCTCAAAAATTATTCAATTCGTAATGTCATTAATCCCAAAGTAGTCTTGACATTTTGCCTGCTAGTCATGTCAATATTACTGATATCACCTGAAAAATATAAATCCTTGGTTTGAAGGCAGAAGCAAAATTGCCATGTGGTGCTCCTTGAGGCTGCCTTTGTAAAGTGCCCAGATGGCTTGAATGATTTTGCACGTACCATCCGTCTTAGCAGGTAAAACAGCTCAGATTTCTGTTTACCTTTTCTTATCTAAGTACCGCATCATTGAAAGTCTGAGCGTGATATATACTCTACTTTTATACAAGGAATCCCCAGTAATGTGGGGCCATGAGGAAAGTACTGGTACTGATAGTGGTCATCCCTAGTTGGGTCAAAAGCACCACTGGGAAATACCTCAATTCATGTCCTTGATGCACTGAAGATTTTTTTCATACCTTGGATCTTATCCAAAATATGAGGACAACTTTGCTGGAGAACTACTCTAAGAATTACAGGGAGGAAAAAGAGGTGATTCAAAAGGCAAATTTCTTTGGACTTTTACTTCCAGCCTAGGGTAATACTGGCTACTTAGTTATTGTCTCTTGTTATGTAGACTGATGAAAGCAGGTGAAGAGTTTCTGAATATTGATTCCAGTTCCTGCTTGCCTCATCAATAATGGTTTTGTTGTGTGGTAGACATAAAAAAATGCAATCACATTACCACTGTGCCTTCGTAGTGAAAACTGAGCTGGATTAAATAAATCCATCCCTATATGGCTATATTGCCGTGCCCCACAGCTTTCTAAAATGTGAAAGGCTAAAGTGAGACAATAAAAGGTAAGCGATTTGATTTCACATTCTGTAAGATCTACCTGTTGCAATTGCTTTCCACTGAATATTCTAATATTAAAGACAATAAGACTATAGTCTTAACTACTAGCTGTATAAATAAATATCTACCTATCAGAGCAAAAAGGTCCACACAGACCACTGTGTGTTTAGACCACTTGTTTGCTTTGACATAAAATGTTGGTAGTTGTAACGGCAAAGACAGAATAAAAGTACTGTTCTGCCAGCAAGGGAGGTGTAAACTATTAGGTCTACTTTAATCAGCATTATCTAAAGATTCACAAGGGAAAATTTATTATCTGTTAAAGGAAGATCATAATTTAGCCTATGTCTTATAATTTATTCAGTGGTCAAAACTTCTCCCATCTCAAACAGCTGCCAGTTTTTCAAACTATGAATATTAAAAATGCAGTCCATGGGAAGTATTCAGTGTGACGAATCTGAAATAGTTTCATACAGGACTGGTCTTGTGTCTGCTGTCTTTTGCAAGGTTTATTACCTGCACATTAGCAAAGGGAGCAATTTAAACTTTGCTCTGTGTGTCCATTTTAAGTATAAAATAAGCATAAAACCATTCAGCCCTGATGCTCTACCACATTACGCATGTGCGTTGACATTTAAACATGGAGAAGTGTGCATTACATTTTCTGAAGCAGAATTATTGACTTTATATCTGCTCTGCACTCTCTTCTGAGTTATCCCAAAGGCAGGATTCACTGGAGAGCAAGGCTCCTGGGTATTTTTAACACTCTTCTGGTCTATGATGACTGTCAGTTAAATGATGCTTTACTGAAATGTTGGTGGGTTTGGGCTTTATTAAAAAATTAGCAGCATGAGTGTGCTCTAGGATACATACCATGGCTATCAGAGCATTGCCTCCTCCCTGCACTTCACCCATCGCAGTGCTTATCTGTCAGGGCAGCGTTTTGGCAGCTGCCTGCATGGATCAAAAAAAAAGGTCCGGAGCAAAGTCCCTTTCTTTTTCTGCTGTCTTCCTCCTGTGCTGGGCAGTGATAATTTGTTCCTACAAGGGAGAAGTCACATTGTGACGTTGTTTCTAGGACTAGGAAAGCCTCAAATGAGTATTAATATCCATTTGTTTAATGGTAACCTGTGTTATCTAGATTTCAGAGCTTCCTAGTTTTGCCTTAATATATTACCTTCTGTACCTAGTAAATGAGTATGTTAAGTCCTACAAGGAGCAGCTGAGAGGACTGGGGTTGTTTAGCCTGGAGAAGAGGAGGCTGAGGGGAGACCTTATTACTCTCTATCACTACCTGAAATTTTTTCATGGAAAGGGTCACTGGGCACTGGCAGAGGCTGCCCAGGGAGGTGGTTGAGTCACCTTCCCTGGAGGTGTTTAAGGGACGGGTGGACGAGGCACTGAGGGGCACAGTTTAGTGATTGATAAGAATGGTTGGACTTGATGACCTGGTGGGTCTTTTCCAACCTGGTGATTCTATGATTCTAAATCTACAGACCACAAGATTTTAGCCTTTTTTCCTTAACATCAACCAGGAGGTATCTCATGTGCCCATAGTTACAGGCTGCTAATTCCAGGGAGGAGGCGGACCAAACAGCATGGGAGATGTATGAGCAATACTTGTCCTGTGCTGAGACTTAATATGCAGAAAAGGAGATGGTAGAGAGCTAACCTGAAATCCTGGAGGATCTCCTGCAGCAGGATGATTCAGCCTCTCTTGCTGTGCCCAGCCCCACCACAGATGCAGACAGTACAGGTACCGGTTAGCACATTGTTTTCTGTGGCGTTTCCCTGTGGATCTGAACTAGCATTGTTCTCTCATTAAAGAGCAAGCTAAAATACAGGCTGCCGTGGACACAGGGTAGGCCTGAAACAGCATGAGGCAGCATAGGGAGGCTGAAGTCTCTAACTGCACAAAGAAATTCAATTAGCTTCCCTTCCATGCTCTGCTTTTGAAAGGACAGCACACTAAGCCACCACTTTCCTGCCCTGAATACAGAATTTGCATGTCTGTGTTTGTCCAAGGCATCTTACAAAGTGTTTTATTTCTGCTTATTTATTTTGATCTTCTTTTCTTTTTTTCACCAGAAAGAAACACCACTCGCCAATGCTGCATTCTGGGCTGCAAGAAAAGGAAACCTGGCTCTCCTCCAGCTGCTGCTGAACAGTGGGCGAGTAGATGTGGACTGCAAAGACAGTGTATGCACGCAATGCACCTACACCCACGGCATTAATTTTACATCACTTTCCATAGCATACTGTGCCAAGGGTGTGGCAGGGATCTAACGTGAGACATTTGAAAGTCTTGTGGAACTTTGGGATGATTTAAATCCTTCTCTCATCAGGAAGCCACTTTGAAACTCAGGATAAAATAGTGTGATGATTTACATCAGTGGTAAGAGGTCAGGAATTTGCCAGCACTCAAAAATGTGTCTTACACAGTTATTTGTGGTGCTGACATTAAAAACACAGATCCTAGCACCTCAGGCTTCTCTTTGCAAGGAAATGTCATTGGATAATTATAGTAGATCACAGTGAAGAGTCAACTCAACCAAGCCCAAGTGCCAATGGTTCTGTCAGCTTGCAGAGCTTCTCATAATTATTAAAAAAAAAAAAAACCAACCAAAGAAAAAGCTGGACCATAGTTTCCACTTAGACAATGTAAAAGTTTGCATTTGATGTGCAGCCATTCCCACCCCATGTGGCATGTGATTGGTGTCCTATACCCAATGCTGGCCCCCTAAATTCTTCTTCCCTCAGTGCCAACCCAGTATCTCCTGGACTTGGCACCAGCAGGAAGGCACATTACAGTTTCCTAGCAAAGAGGAGCTCAGACACATGACAGAAGGATTTCATGGGGATTTCCTTACTGTAACTGGCATGAGTTGAAATTACTTTTGAGATTAGAAACAGGTTGAAAATACAGATAGTGAGTATATCTTGCTATTCTGCCGCCAACATGTGGTGAAATACTTGATTGTACTAAACTATGGCAAAGAGCAGGGGAAAAACAATGCTGAGAAATTCCCAGGTTTCTTTGATTCTGGGATTGATTACTTAGAGTCATGCCTGTGTTGTACAGGATTAGTACCACTTCCAGCCTGAAACATGAACCTGCTGAGGCTTCTCTCACTTTGAATACCTTCAAAGTACATGAGGTTTTCTAAGACCATTGACTTTAACCTATCTTTTAATTTTCATTCCATTTTTGCCCTATGGGCAAGTATTTGCCCTGCAATATTTCTGGTGCTGATGCTGAGGGTCATTCTGACCGTGAGGGAAGGATGTTCAGATGAGGGCATGAAGTAAGCAGGGCAGAGATCAATGTGAAGAAATAATGCCCACTGCTGCTCATCCCTCCTTAAAATAAGGTTAACCTCAATCAAGAATTTTTACCATGCATTGTAAAATGTCCTGACCTAGTAATTATATCAGGCATGAACATTTTCTAGACTAAAATATTTTGGTACAATTAAGGCTTCATGCTTCTTTTTTGTAATGTCACACATTCCTTCTTTAGACTGAACTGGTGTGTGTGAATGTTTTAGATGGATGAATTTGATCCTTGTGCATCTGTTTTCTGCATATTGTCCATACACTACATAAATACAACCTAAATCTTATTTGGTTTACTGGAGTAGTGACCTTATGGGGTTCTGAGGAAACCTGAACACATGGTTAAGGTATGCAAGGTTATCTCATATAATATCAAGAGTCACAGAGTGATTTTGCTCTCATTGTTAGGATAGACAATTAATATTAAATCACCATGACCTTACTTCTGCCTATGACTCACAATTAAATGACTCAGCTAAGTCACTCAGCTGCTGTATCTAAGGTCATTCTACTGGAAATGATGCAAAGATCTTTGAGAGTCTCTTTTAAAATGCAGAGTATAAATAAAAAATATTGTTATTTTTGTTGCACTTATTTGGGGACAATAAAGATAATTCATTGCACGTGTATCTGTTGAAAGGTCAGACTGCAGCAATGCAGGCAAGTCTGTCATGTTTTTGCTTTAACACCTGCTGATTGCTAATTTCCAAAGTATTCTTGATAGTAAATTTGAAATTATAGCAGGTTTCTCAATGATCATAAGCTTCCTTCAGCTTCTCAGAAGACTCGCTGTCTCTTCCAGACAGCCCCTTTCAAAGCAGGAGGTGTCTGTTGAAGGTACTGACTTGTTTTTCCTTACCCCCAGCTTGGCACAACAGCTCTGATGGTAGCATCTTACTATGGCCACATAGATTGCGTACGGGAATTGGTGTTACAAGGAGCAGATATCAATCTGCAGAGAGAGGTAGGAGAAGTTCTGCATTCAAATAGGGATTGATTAAGTTATTGTAATGAAGAGTGTTGTCTGTTGCTTTTTGCCAGCTGCTTGTCACTTGCTGTGCAGCACATATATAAACAGGGTCTGTTCTTCTGAGGACAGCAAGAATCAGATGTTTGGAGTTTATAATAGAAAATTAGATGTCAGGGGTACATATATAAATAATCCATCGAATATTTCCAGCACATCTGGTTGCTGAGGGTCAGTTACATCTGAGGTGTAATTTAGGATTATACCATTTATACATCTGCAATTTTACTTATTGGCATAGTAATTTACAGCTTTCTGGATGGGATAAATGTCAAGGAGAAGTCCTTTAGCTTTTGATTTGTGGACTCTGATCATTACGATGGAGTGGGTGCCATTGCTAGCCTGGGGATTATTTGACTCTATGCTTTGGAGTTTCTGCCTCTTAGTCTGAGCCAACTCATCTCCAACAGTCGCACAGTTTAATCACCTATGCCTCTGCTTTGAATTCAAGGCATGTCTCACACCATGGTAATTTTGCTTGTGGAAGGGATGTCAGCACTGGCTTCAGGAAAGTGCCTTCCCCTCATACATGGTTGTACAGAGTACCTGTAGCAGCTCTGGTCTGTGTGCTGGCTACACAGAGAGCAGAATTGCTCTAGGACAACAGTTATATGGGTTCTAAGAGAAGAGCGGTTTAAGGAGGGCATGCAGTAACATGGGATGGCGGCAGGCAGAGCAGGACAGCAGTACGCTCATCATTTTAACAATACAAGCCAGTGTTTCTCACTTTCCTTGGTTACCTGGAACTGGATCACTAATCTCGTGCTGACATCTGCATGTTACTGAGTCAGTAAATGCCATGTTCAATGATACAAATTTCTTTGCACTTACTGGCCTAAACTTGCTCTAACTGTGATTGTCAGTGTCTTTCAGTGGGGTCCTTTTCCAACAAAACATGTATTTAAACATGCCCCTTCCCTTAGGTAAACATTCTTTGAAAAGAAGCAACAAAACAAAAAGCTGAGAACAGTTTTATGGGACTGTTCTGGAGTATCACTCAGGACATACTCGTTCATCAAGGCAACAAAAAAAAGAAACACTGAAATCCTCCAAAATCACTCTGTTGCAAACAGGAAGCAAATAAGATGGAGTTTAAGCCTTAAAGACTAGCAGTACTGTTATGAAACTAAATCCACATACTCAAACAAGTGCACTTGTACTCTGAAGTTGTTGTGAAGCCTCAGGAAGTGACAGCCCGATAAATGTGTCTGGAAGAGGGGTTCTGAAATGGTCTTGAGGGACCATGTGCTTTTGTAAAGGCTTAGGGCACTGGGGTGAATTTCATGTGTAGCTCCCCTTTCCTGCACCTTGAGGGGATGAGAGAGCCTAAAGTCAGGAAAGCCTTGACTTTTCCTTCCTTCCTTCTTTCCTTCCTTCCTCCCTCCCTTCCCTCCTTCCCTCCTTCCTTCCTGCCTTCCTTCCTTCCTCTCTTCCTTCCTTCCTCTCTTCCTTCCTTCCTCTCTTCCTTCCTTCCTCTCTTCCTTCCTTCCTCTCTTCCTTCCTTCCTCTCTTCCTTCCTTCCTCTCTTCCTTCCTTCCTCTCTTCCTTCCTTCCTCTCTTCCTTCCTTCCTCTCTTCCTTCCTTCCTCTCTTCCTTCCTTCCTCTCTTCCTTCCTTCCTCTCTTCCTTCCTTCCTCTCTTCCTTCCTTCCTCTCTTCCTTCCTTCCTCTCTTCCTTCCTTCCTCTCTTCCTTCCTTCCTCTCTTCCTTCCTTCCTCTCTTCCTTCCTTCCTCTCTTCCTTCCTTCCTCTCTTCCTTCCTTCCTCTCTTCCTTCCTTCCTCTCTTCCTTCCTTCCTCTCTTCCTTCCTTCCTCCCTCCCTTCCCTTCCCTTCCTTTTTCCTTCTGTCCAGCCATTAAAATCTTACATATTCTTTTTTTGGCTCCTGATTTACTCACATACTAAGGACAGTATTGTACATAACTATGATAAAATCTAGGGTTTCAGTTCTTCAGTGAGGTTAAGGGAAAGCAAGAGTTGCAGGGCTAGTTGTGCTTGAAGGCTGCTTGGCTGCATGGGAAGCTACTGCTGGAATAGACAAGGATGACTTATGCCAGTGGCAGTCACATTCTGTCATGAGTCAAGCAAAGTAGAGCTCTGCTGTAGTAAATAACTGGTCTTTCTACACCATGATCCAAATCCATCCCACGTTCCTATTTGACTCAAGTTGTAGCAGCAGGTGGAATGGGTGTTAGTTTCAAATTGGCTGCTCCTCTGTTGTGCGAGACTTCATTTCTCAATCTGGGCTTGCTTTTCCTATCTGGTAACTGAGTGAACCCTAAGAGGTCAATACTAGAAACTCTGTACAGAAGCCCCTTTCATGACACTTAGATTTTACTCAAATGTATGATGCTGAACAGAAATCAATGGGAAGAAAATGGGAATGCAAAAGAACATATAATGGGAAGAAAAGTGGCCTAAGATACCTGGTGTCCTCTAAGTCCTCAAAATCATCAGATCTTTTCAGCTAATATTCAACTGAATGTGCTCAATGCTTTTTATTTTGAAATGTATGTATTTCAGTCAAGTATGCCATGTGTTTAGGATTTTTTTAATCTTTTTTTTTCCTTACAGTCAGGTGCAACTTCTCTGTTCTTTGCTGCACAGCAAGGCCACAATGATGTAGTGAAGTTCCTCTTTGAATTTGGAGCCTCCACTGAATTTAAGAATAAAGTAAGGTGATGGGTCTGTTTTTACATGCTACTACATTCTGACAATAAAAACTGGTTTTTATCTATTCACATAAAACATGTCTTAGCAACAGGAAGATTATTAACAGATTTCCTCACTTGAACATTTTCTGAGTAATATGAGTAAAGTAACATACTGTGAAAATATTAACTTGTGACTGGCTTTTGCTACCTACACTTAATAGCATAAGTTGATCAAAGATCAGTCCCTTGATAGTGACACCAGTCTTTCCTCTTAAGCCATCCTCCAAAAATGTAGGATTCTTTTTGTACATGTTGGGTAGGATCCTATTTTAGGTGTATACGTACTTCACTTGCACACACTGAAATTTTATCTTCTTTGGGATGTCTCTACGTACTACCATAGGATACTTAAAATCGCTTCAGTCCTCTCTAAATTCCCATTTACTCATCTATGACAAAAAGATGAAATGCATCTTAGAGCTTCTATTGCTTTGTTCAGACAGGTCCTTTTAAAAAGTCTTAGAATAGCTGAATGCACAGACAGCAGAGCCTGGATCTGGTTCATAACCCCTCACGGGGTGAACAACATTAAGAACAGCAGTTCATCACTGACAGCAGTACATCAACTCAGTTTCTTGGCCCAAGGCAGTACTAGCTCCTCTGCTTTCAGTAAACAGAACCAAAAGCAACATATTTTCATTAAATATTCTTGCCCTTTATATGCTGGCCACATTTTGGAGCATTCCCATAGTCTGGGGAGGACACTTGTTGGTCACTTACCCTCAGATCCATAGCAATATGTTTGAAGAAGAAGGAATAGTTCTTCACCCCACAGTAACCATTTTCTGAAGCCTGTGATCTGAGTGATTCCCTCAGTCCATACCTGCTTTCCAGAGTCCCTAGAAATATAGGTTTAAAATATGAATGGAATTGATGGAACATCAGAGACTCAACTCCTTATGATCCAGGGATTAAAAATCCTGAACCTATGTGGTCAGAGTCCACACATGCCTCTACAGTAGGATTCCAGTACCCCAGAGAGTTATGCTTGTGGTAAACAACTCTCTGACCACAGCAGCAATCAGTAAGTTTTAAAAAAAGAGTGACATTTTGGCAGTTCAACACAACATGGAGTGCAGCTGTGGAACTTGGCAATGTAGGAGGCTGCAATGTTAAACACAACAACTAGATTTTAAAGTGCTGGACAGCCTCATGTGGGACAGAGTTATTGGGAGAGGCTGCACATTAAGGATTATATCTCAGTCTTTTATTTCAGAGTATAGATGAGAGTTGGCAACATTCAGAAGGATCAACTTCTCTTGCATTCAGCTATATGTCACTGCGCTAGTGAATCTGCACTGTCCTTTGAGTCATCTGGCCTATATAAAGGCCACAAAGCCATGCTGAAGGAACAAAGGTGTTGCAGGTGTAGGAAAAGTCTAGAGTACTCACTGCAATTGGGCAGTGTTTTTCCTGAGGGAAGGAAAGTGATGAACGAAGAAAACTTGGTAAGAACAAAGACAGAGGCTGAGTGCCTTATTCTGTCTAGAAAGACAGTTACGTTTTTGCCAAACCTTTCCACAACCTGTGAACTGGGAGCATGTGAAGAGGCCAAGACTTGGCTCAGAAGGCAAACAGTAGGTTTGAAATTGTCTGATCCTTCATGACAATGTATGATCTTTTTTGAAGTATGCAAAATGCATTGGCATGAGTCACTAGGGCAGATAAAAGGGAGTAAAGATCTTAAGGATAAGAAGATATTTCTGCATTCAGGCACTTGTAGTGGCTTCCTTCTTTGGACAAATGCAAGTTTGGACTCTACTGTTGATCACCTTGAAACTTTACTCCCAGCACCCATATTCCTGCCTTCCTCTTCTTCTGAACTCAAACCTGATTTGACCCACGTGCCAATCCTAAGTGTCTTTTAAACTGCAGGTTGCTCTTCCTCTCTAGGCCACAGTTTTCTGCCACTTTCAATAAAGCTGGTCATAAGACAACACCAATTTCCATGTGACATAACATGATAAAGTGACGTGCAATGTGTACGTGTAGCTGTTTTCCAGCAGTGTCAACTGTGCTTGTCCAGAACGCTCTCATTGCCTCTCCAAAAGGTGTATCCATCTCTTCATCACTCACCATGTAACACAAGCTAGAGTGCCGAGAAGGCTCTTAAAAACTGAGTTAATCTCTGCAAGATTAAAGTGACACTGGTTTAAAAAAATAAGATTAGCTATCGTGTCCATACCTTCTTTTTTGAAAAGGTCTGCTCTCTGGATAGCAGTATGAGAGCTTTGCTAGATTCACCATTAATGCTGGGATTTATCCTGGAAATTGGCATGTTCATTCTTTCTGATTCCTTGCCTTGGGGCTCCAGCTGTTCTGCTGAAGTGAGGATCTAGACACAGGAATCCAAATATTTACAGCTTCCAGACTGGGCTTTGGTAAAACACCAAGTTTTCAGACTGAGGCTGGGTAGAAAACCCACTTCTACTTTGTGCAGTGGTGTGTACCTGAGCAGGAGGCAGCATTGAGAATGTACTGCATTGACAGGGTGCATCTTCCATTGGCCTTCTTGTGTGGTTTTGTATCAGTTCCATTTTCTGATTTAATAATGTGGTTTTCATAGCTTGGAATTATTCCATCTGACCTTCGTTCTGTTAACAGGACACAAAGGTAACAGGGTCCTGCTTACCCCTGCCAAGCCCCAGAAACAATATAGTTGACAAAATATGCCTTTTCAGGTCAGAGATAAGGCATTTTCTGATTAAGGCACTCAGCTGGAAGAAGGGCTGGAAAAGATATGGCCAATCCTGGCTATTTTTAAAGGGCACTGCAAAATTAATCTATTTACAAAGTACTTTCTATTGTAAATGAAGACATGGAATTGAAGTTAGAAAACAAATTGAATGTATCCTAGGAAATAGAGACTGTAAAGCAAGGAAATGCAAAGCCCAACATCTCTCTTATTTCATGGACCTCTCTGTAAATTGTGATGAGTACATGTATTCCTCATATAGGAGACTGCTGAACTATCTTAATATAGGCTTTCAGTTCTTGTTACCCCTTGTATCACTGGAGTTGATGTTCACTACAGCAGGCAAATCAAACATTCTAAAATAGTGTAAGAAAGTAATTAGCAATAATCACTGATGATGTAAGGAGAATAAATAGTACTATTGAAGGTTAATATACATTTATTATAAAATGCATATTATTCAATAAAATCATCATAGAATGTCCTGAGTTGGAAGGGACCCACAATAATCATCGAGTCCAACATTGTCACATTCTGGCATTCTTAGAAGTATGCATCATAAATTGAAACATGTTCTCTTTTCTTACTCTGAGACATAAGCATGGGGGGGGTTAAAAGGTTTTGCGTGGCGGCATGTCTTCTGAGCAGTACTGCAGGTCAAACAGTATGTCAGAGGCTATTTTTCAGCAGGTAGCAATTGCAGAAAATCAGCTCCCCTCCCTTGTCTTATATTTCAGAGATGATAAAACACCATATGATTCTAAGCCACTCTCAGGTGATGATGACAGAGGTGAAGGAAGAGGTAGACAAATAGACTGGGAAGTAATATACCAGGTAGCATGACCTTATCAGGCGCTTCTGTTCTGAGTGCTTACATGAGAGAGGACCAGATACTGTATGTGCTGCTAACAGGGAGGACAGACTGGCAGGGGATAAGAAAAATGGTTTTAGAGAAAGAATTGCAGAGGTAGCTGAGAGAACTGGTTCCTATCTGAGTTGGAAGGATTTGCAGTGAAGGTTTAAGAGAAGCTACGTTGTGTCAGGAAAACAGGATACAAGCAAGAAATAAACCCAAGACAAAGTGCCTTCTCTCAGCTGCCCTGCCAGCCTCCTGCTCACTGTGGTTCTCGAAGTGCCTCTGTGGTTGCTCATGTGTCCCTGCTCTCACTTGCTGCCCTGCTCAGAGTTTCCAGGAAGGCTGCCAGCACCAAAGGTGCTGCTTCAGCTTTTTTCTTTACTCAGATGAAGCCAAAAAGGAAACGAGGAATCACGTGGCTGAAAGTGACTTTAAAACTGTCATTTACTTCCTTTTTTTTCCCTATGAGGCATCTGCCTTCCCAATGGCTTATAAAACCTTGGGGTCTCCAGCTAGGGGATGCTGGAAGAAAGGGTCATGTGCTGGCAGAAAGGGAAGAAAGTGTGAGAAAAAGCAAGATGAAAGCTCAGTAGGAGTGGGGGGGGTTCTGAGTTTTTCCCCTAAGAAATCATGGACCTTGACATTATTTGACGATTCCTCAATATAGCCAAGTCCTGTCTCACCTATTTTTTTATCCGAACATTCAAATGAATCTCTGTCTCTTCTTTTGAATGTATTCAACTTTATAGGAGACACAGCAGCGCAGGTCTCAGATACCAGTTGTCTTTCTGATCAGGGTCCAAATCTTTGAGTCAAGGAGTTGTTACCCACTTCTTTCTGGCCCAATGAATATTTGATTCAGGGTGGGCAGCTGGAACTGAGAACCACTAAATATGGGTTTTTTTCTAATCCCTAGACTCTGATCAGGACAATCAAAGAAACTTGGTCACTCTAGTCTGAAAAATTAAAAATGTACATGCGTTATTTGTTTAAAAAAAATGTACCTGTCTACAACTGTTCATTGGATTCAGCCAAACAATTGGTCAAGATCCCCATTTTGAGACACTTAGACAAAACCTGCAGGAGTGTCTGCCTTCTTAAATCTCAAGACATCTCCCAAGGTGCAATCACACAGTTGTCCTCCTAATGCTGAGTGTCAAACTCCACTGTGCTAAGTGTGGTTAGCTTTGCAGGCCTGCCTTTTATTTGGGACCTGTCATTTGGTTCCCTCCAGAAATTGTATTAATAACTAAATAATGTTCTTAAGATAATAGGAGCCTGTTAGGAACACAAGAATTTCAGGAAACAAAACCCAGACCATAAAGCAGTAAACAAACTGTTCCTATATCCAGCTGAGTGAGTGCATCTATTTACCCACTTTACAGGGAACCTCAATATTTTTAAGCTTCCTAAAACTCATCCTTCCCTGTCTCTCCACAGAGGATGTCCCATCTGGATAGCACAGTTTCTTCCTTAAGTCACTAACTTTTCTCTCTCCATTTCCTTTTTTTCTCCATTTCAGGGAAAGAGTGTTTAAAGATGTCTCTGTTTTTTGTTTGTAGCCCTTTTGTTCTGGTAACTCAGTGCTCAAGTGAAATGGCTTTTAGCTGGTTGGAGAAAGGAAATAGTTTACACGAAGCTGTTAGTTTTGCCGTTGTCTTTTAGGTGTGTGTATAAGGTGTTTTTTAATCCAGGAACCATTGTGGTTGCTTTTATGTTTTGTTCCGGCAGTTCCTATTAATTTAGGGTAGTTTAGTTTGACAGGGAAGTCTAATGACTCATTGTAGCTATAGAATAACTTAATTCCACTGATGTGATTACATGATGTATTTACTCAAACAATCCAGAATTACCATGTAAGATTGTCACATAACAGCTTCACATCTGTGATTTTGCTGACACTCAAGTCTTGTTTGCTTTTTGGTGTCATAGAAAGAAAGGGTGAATATAAGGTTTTGACAGTAGCTGCAGACAGTCCCTTGGGGTTAGTTCAGTCATGTCAGAGCTTGAGTTTTCATGAGATTATTATAGGCATGAAAGAGCAGCACAGATTAATAAATTTGATTGGCACTTCCCGTTATAAAAGATTCATTTGGCCGTTCAAGCTGTAACTTCTCTTGTAGATATCTGTCTGTGTGGAAAATTTCAGACAAAACTTTGGAGCTGTTTCAGAGGACAAGGCTGAGGAGAAATAATCCTTGCTCACATTAATAACAGCTCTAGAAACCATTTGTCTGAAATACTTAAAATAGTTTTTATCTTGTGGAAGAGGGGCTTGAAACTGGGAGAAAGCAGGGAAGGAGAGAGAAGATCTCTGGTGTGGATGACTTGGGGTGTGCGCCATCCTTCAGTGATGGCAAAGTGGAGTAGTGAAGGGAATGAAGATTCTAGTGGGAAGACAGGAGACAAGGAACAAAGGCAGAGTTTTCTTGGTTCCTGTCTCTCACTAAAAATCCTCACGAGAAATGTTTATAGTGACAGAGCCAGGTTTAAAGTTTATGGAGCAATACTTGGAACTAAAATTATGAAAGATTCAGTAGCTGGTGAGTACAGAACCGCTGTGAGCCAAATTCTGAAGACATTAATATTTGCTTTGTTTTTATGGCCATATTCAGTCCAGCACATGCCCTCTCACCTGACTGTACCCATTTTTTTGCTTTTTCACAGGACGGAGGTACTGCTCTTCTAGCTGCTTCTCAGTATGGGCACACAAAAGTAGTGGATACTCTGCTGAAGCATGGTGCCAATGTTCATGATCAACTTTACGTGAGTTATTTGACACAGATAATATTGGCAAAACTGGTAGTGGAACAAATGCGCTGTTGGTTGGACAACAGCAGATAGTCTGACTCCAGCACAGAGAAGCACTTGCCAAACGTGGTTTTATAGTACTCTACGCTTCTAGGCTGTGAATTTTGTTAACTGTCTGCTTTTTGTGATCCTGGGAGAAACACAAAATCAGACAAGATGATTTGGCTGCTTTTTTGTTCATCATCTGTATGGGATATGTATCAAATATTGGTCAGATACGTGCTATCCATTACCCTTGAAGAAATGAACATGTCATGTTCTACCATGATTTGTGTTGCAGAGAGATGAGTGAACAGTTGTAAAGCCACTGACACACTAGAGAATCAGATTATCAGTTTTCTGCCAGGAAGAATAGTAAAAGCTGTGTTGTCTTTAATTTTTTCTTCATTAAATATCAGCTAAAATTATGTAATTTGGTATTTGTGCATCTCTACCTTGTCAGTCATTTGGGCAAAGAATAGTTAAAATGGCTGAACTGACATTTTTCAGTTGACTTTTCAAAAGGCTGGATTGAGCCTGTGAAGCGCTGGATTTAATTTACTCCAACAGAGACACAAATAAGTTGAGCTTTTCAGCATTCAAAAGTAATGAGTGACAGATATTCCCTCCACTTCCCATCGCTCTTTCCTACCCCTGGGCACTCAAGGCTAACACAAAGGAAGATGTTCACCAGGGGTGCTTTTCAGACATTTCTATGGGGTTTGGATCTGCAGGATGCTGTCACGCTCAGCTCCCATCAATGTGTGTGGGAGCCGAGGGCTGGTGACCATAGAACCACCCTGATGCTAGGGGCTGCACTCTGGTCACACAGAGCATCCTCACCTTTCTGCTGCCCTCACCCTGCATTTGTAAAGAAGGGTGTCCCACCCTTGCTGCTGTCTGAATAGCGATTTCCTTTCTAATCTGAGGGCAGAGATTCATACCTCTGCATGGTAATCCCAGGGGTTACTACTCTGTTTAAAAATAGCCACGCTGCCACACCTGCAAACACTTACTAGAAGTGAACGAAAATAACTTCCTTCTTGTTTCTCCTGGAAATGAGCAATATTTGCTATTGGTTTTAGAGGTGTGTTTTTTATTGCTCACAGCCATTTGGCAAAACCAGTCAGAAATGGCTGATTAATAAAGTAAGACCAAAATCTCTTGAAACCAAGCATTAGCCTGGCTCGTTTTGTTGGACATTGCCAAGCTGCATTTGCAAAATGGTATCTAGCTGGAAGTTCCACTGGCAGATGGCCAGATTAGAGGGATTTCGAGCATACATTTGGTTAGTCATCCCAAAACCATCAAGATAAATGTTTTAATCTTAAATTGACTCATGTGAGGGGTAGAGGAGAAGATGGGATAATACCCTAGATAAACATCATTTTTTCCAGAAATGTGTTAGAGTCTTAAAGTAGCTTTCTGATTACAGCATCAATTCAAATCAAGTACAAAAAACCTATTAATTTTAAAATAGTTTTAAATAATTTTTAAATGGTTGGAGGATAAGAAATTCAATCCCATCTTGATTGATGGTACAATACAGAGCTATTTTAATATTAGACAACCTTTTTTATTTTCTAAATGGATGTATTCTCACTGTATCTGTCTCTGGAGGAAATTTGCAAAGGACCTGATACCATCACCCTATTTCATATACTCGCATAGCAGTCAGAGAAAACAGCCCCTCAGAGGGGCTGGGGATGTGCATTCGTAGTGCCAGCAGACACTTCTGTTGTTTACCAGGACATTTGTCTTGAAATCAAGGTCGAACATTTTAAATTCAGTCCCTGGGGCACTATATTCAGTTCATGCTTCATTAAGTCTGTGCTGGGTTTTGCAGGAAGAGCAGAAGCTCAGCAATATCTCTTGGCAGACAAAAGCATTTGGTCCCAACGTAGGGATGTACCAACAAGGTCAACAACAGGCTTCTGCTGAAATACCCTGTATTTTGTGATAAGGACATGTGTGAGTTGGCATGAGATGTGTACTTGCATGTCTGAGATACAGTGGAGGAGTTCATTCTTGTTTCTAAACTAAAATAGTCTCACCTCCTGGTAAAATTTGCCCTAGTATGCTCTGTGCTGAGTGCTGTGGGTAGAGGATGGTTAAATATCTGTCCCACCCTCAGTGCAGACCTCCACTTCTAGCTGGTTGTTTTGATTACAATGCTATTTGAAATTTTTTCATCAAAAAATTTAATGGAATATGACTTTTTTTTCCCTAAAAAAGAAGTCAAATTCTGAGAACATATGCATATGGAAGACATATTGAGGAAATATAAAATCCTGTATTTGTTCACTATTTCTTCTTTCACAAGCTTTTCACAGGAAAATGCTGGTTTCTTATAGGTCTATTGGATATGCTGTCTTGCATGTGCTACTTTTACATTACTATATGGGTGAAGTCTCCTCTGCAAGATGTGACAATGCAGTGGCTTGGTAGTTGGCACAGTGCTTACTCCTTCAGCCTCAAGGGTCTTCAGTCTTGCAAAATACTTAGAAATGTTTTAACCCTTTGCCTATGCAGGAGAACACTTCTGCATGAACGTATAAAAGCTAAATGAACCAATATTGCTATACAGGAATGAATTTCTAGTTACGAAGGTTGGTGCTTCAATGAACTAAGCTCCAAGTATTCCAGACCCAAGATTTAATGCTTGGTTTGATATATGATGGGAGCCAGTACTTGTGCATGTTAAATGAAAATGTTACCATAGTTCGTTACGAACTAGACTTTAGGTTTTAGTAATTATTTCCTGAGCGTGGCTGTGTCTCTTCTGTTGGCGTTGTGCTTCAAGAATGAGATTTTGATTCAGTTTGGTTTGGTTAGCATCATTTCAGCACAGTATAAGCTGGATGTATTTGTTCTTAGGATGGAGCTTCTGCAATTTTCCTTGCGGCACAAGGAGGTTATCTAGATGTCATTCGATTGCTACTTTCTTCAGGAGCAAAGGTTAACCAGCCACGGCAGGTAAGCACAACACTTCAGGGCAGAGCTGGAGTCTAAATTTTTATAGTCATGAAGAAATAGCACTGGAATTTTCCCTGGGCATAAGGTTCTCATGGAGGTATTTCACTGGAAGGCAGATTGTGGCTGTGCCTGTGTTTGTGTTTTAGTTCAAATGGGTAATGTGGTTTGGAGTGAGTACTCCAGTCATTTCTGCTGGCATTAAAACTAAATTGTTTCTGGAAGGAGTGAAACTAGAAGTTCTGTTCTAGGTCTGTACCAGTTGTGATTGAACTGTAAAGCAGATCAAGCTGCTGATTGATTGTTTGAACCGCATGCACATTTGGACCACGGACCACCCAACTAAACTAAAGCGAATCCCTCCAGCTATATATAATGTTGATGTAAGGGACTTGCATAACCTCTTGCAGCTACTGATACGTTGTACCAAGTTGCTTCTGAAGGTCTACACAGCCTACTACGTCCATACATTCTTTTTTAAATCCTTGGAATAGCTTTGAAAACCTGGTTACTGTAATGGTAGATACTATTAAATTCCGTATATTGAAATCACTAAAACTTCAGTACTGTGGCTTCAGTCAAAGCTGGTCTTTGACAAAAGCTTTTACTGTTACTTTTACTTTATTTTTTATTTTACTTTGTGTCATCCCTGTGCACTTTGAAACTCAAGCTTGAGTGTTACCTTCCTCTCTAGAAGTTCTTGATACCTGTGGAAAGCTTTGTTGACCCCATTTCCAGTTAGTTGCTCTAGTGGGCCTGATCCTGCAAACACATACAAATAGTTGCAACCATAAGCATGAAATTGTCTCCTTTGTAGGCAGTGGGGCTGCTGTTTTATCATTAAATTGTATGCATGAGCTAGATTTGCAGCTGATTCAGAGGTTCCTGCTAGGGGGCAAAGGGCTAGATCCACCTTGCATTAGTGCATGATGGTGTTAGGTAAGGGTGGAAGAGATTTCCTAGGTGTTAAACTAACTATGGGATATGTAAGCATACATGGTTTACAAAGACATACATAAAAGCTCTCTTGGCTTCCAAAATAAAAGATGTTCCTTAAATGTTAGGCTGTTCCTTGACTCTAAAATCAGTGCTTAAATGGAATGTTTAGATGCTGCTTTGAGTAGCCAGATGTGGGAGTTGCACAACTTAGATTTACTCCCGGCACCTAGAAAAGTCTGGTTAGACAGGGCTTCCTAGGAGTCCTTGCGTGCTAAGAGAGAGCCTCCCCTGTGGTCTGCTGAAACCCTGCAGGCAAGGTAGCTGTCCTGGGTCTTCAACTGCACATTTTAAATTGATGGGACAAGGTTCTCTCCTTGCAGTCAGTCATGTATGTCTGCCAGGTGGCTGTGATCACTGACTGAAGCAAGTCAGTGATCATCAGGCGAGAGCAGATGAATGTGAAAACTGTAATAACAGTGAACAACGTGACATGTGACAAGTTTTGCCAGGTATTTTCAGTTTTTCCTTTCATCGACACCAAAAAGAGCCTGATAAATCATAGCCTGGCAGCGGAGATTGATCTATATGGTTTCTGTTGTTTCTGTAGATCTGCCTAGCCTTCCTACTACTCCTGCAGTGTAAAGAAACTGGATTAGCGTTTTATGTGCCCAAACTAAATTATTTCTCCTGCTGCTTCTTCCCCCACCTCTCCAGTACCTGAGCTGTGCTGGCAGCTACTCCCTGGCCTGATGCTTTAGTTGCTCCTGGGCTGCCTCAACATTGTCTCCCAAGATCAAGATCTAAGAAATGTCGTTAAAATCTTTAATTAATGCAGTCTAAAAGATCACTGTAGAAGGACAGGCAAAGGTATGCATTAATACCTTTAGTGTGTCAAAATAAAGTTCAAGAGCCTTAGATTTAGATGTTGCCATAAAAACTGAATTCTGCTAACCATAATTATAATGCCCCAGCTAATTATTTCTGACAATATATTTTTAACTCTCTAATCCAATTTCTACAACACAATATTTCATGAAGCATTTTTAAATCTCAGTGGAAGCAAAGGTTTCGCTGTGTGAATGCCCCTCCTGGCTTTTTTTCATCTCCAGCAGGACGGGCTTACTTTGCTTCAGCGTACCTCCGATCCCTGCTAAGATTATGCCTGGGTAAATCCATGGCATTTGTATTTGGGCCCACTGTAATCTGAAACATTTCCTTAACACATGGAGAATTTTTACTGTTTAATTAGTAAAGTAATGGTTGGAAGGACTTCAGTCTCTTTCTTACTAACAAACAAATCTGTACTTTGTTCAAAGGTGGTGTGTTGGTCATGAGGAATGTGGCTCTAAATGAGGCAGTGATGTGTACTGTCAGTTACAAACTGCAATGCTGCTACTGCTACAGAAAACTTTTCTAAGCAACATAATGTTGAACAGAGGGCTGCAGAGTGCCAGGTGTGAGTTCATGCTTCTCTTTCCTCATTCTGTCCAGGCTTTCCACTCTGCCCTGAGAATTTAGGGGCTTAATTCATGTGCCTGAGCATGTGGATCTGCCTGCTCCTGTTGCTGCAGTGGGTACCAGTTCCCTTTTGTTCTTGTGTCCCATCTCCCAGTCCCACAGGAGTGCTGCTGACACTGTAAAGCATCTGAGATGGTGCTAGCCATTGCATGCAGACCCTTCAGCTCAGCTCTCACAGGACCGAATAGTGAAGCTCCCTGGCAAGTTTCTTCCTGGCAATGTGATTTCTCTTGGATTTTAGCTGCCTTCTGTTCTTTCTGACATTGTGAAGCTGGGCAGGAATTCTATTGTCATCTTTTTGTCTAGACAGAGCTGGGGCAAAGTCTGAAGCCTGATATGGAAGATATTTCTTTGTATCTCCAGCTCAAAACCAAAGCAGGATTATGCGCCAATGAATTTTACACTGTTTTGGCCATCAATGCCCCAGCAGGCTTTAGTCTGACTGCATAAGCAGATGCAGAATACTCTGAAAATTAATGTTTTTTCTTAAGACATATGTGTAAGACAGCAAATCTATATGGAGTGTAGGCTTAGACAAGCAAGTAATTTATTATTAGGAGGAATTCAGCTGACATAGTGGAGCAAGTGGACTGATGGGCAGAACACTTGAGGAGATGATGCTGAGTAGCTTCAGAGTAGGGGCTCTCTGACCCTGGAAGTCTCTACTGAGAAGTCAAGGGGTATTTCACCTCCCACCCTAATCTGGCCCTTTCTAAAGCTCTAAGCCACAAGCAAACATTGAGACTCAAAGCTGCAAAGCAAAGTCATTAGTTAATGCGTAAGAGAAAGAGCATCAGAAATTTTGTTCAGGGTATATTTGGAACTTCTGGCTGCTGGATATGAAATGTAGTCCATATGTACTAGTTTGTTACTGAAGTGAAAATAAGCACGGCTTAAAAACATGGGATATTTAACATCATTCTAGGAATGTAATGATCTGCAGTCTGCCATGTGGGCAGAGGGACAAGAAAGGAAAGTAGTTTTTGAACTGCTTCTCTCCCTGTTCCCACTTTCTTTCTACTCACCTCCAAGCCCCAATATCTGTTTACAGTGGTATTCCCCTGTGGCCTATTAGTACAGTCTCTTTTGCAGCATACACCAATGTGAAAATGGTCAGAAGTCTCATTTACTCCAAAACACATTATATACATTTGCATAAACCTGCATGTTAGCTGTTTGCTTAAGAGAGAAGCTGACAGTAGTCAATGTGACCCCACCAACAACTTCATCTTTCTTCTCTTTAGGCTAACTCCTCCAAGATAATCACTGTTTCTCACAATGTAATTTTGCTCCTAGCCTATAACCAACGTACTCAGGATGATGTCTAACAGCAGTACTATTAAGGACAGTTAATGATAACAGTGATGTTGCCCAAAACTTCTGCTTCCTTCTGTTTGTTTTCATTTATACCTGAGAACAAGAGTTGTTCTTACAGACTTTACTGTGAGTAAAAGAAAGTTGCTGTGTTCCCGATGCTTTCATTCTTGTGTAAATATAAAGGTGGATTTGCACAGCAGTGGTTCTTCATGCAGATTAAATTGTGGAGGCTTCTCTCAGATATTTTCCAAGTTTTATAGGCTTCTTCAATAACCGTATTGCTATTTTTTAGAGCCCTCTGGTGGGGGGAGACTAGAAAAGATATGAAGTGCCAGGTTAGTGTTAGGGAAAGCACTATAAATTGGAAAGGGAACACTTTTTGCCACCATACTAACATCACATACACTGTATAGAAGAGAGCCTTTGTTAATTTTTAATCACAAAGAACACTCATTGTATTAACAGGATATTTACTAGAATAAGGTCAGTCACTAATTTCAATGAGTCAGTTTACAGAGAAATTATACAAATGGGCAAAGATCCTGTTCCTCACCATTTGAGAAGTCTGAAGATCTCGAGATGTGCATTTGCTCTTTCTCAGAACCTAATGGGAAGCCCAGAATATTATAGTTAAGGCAGAAATAAATTCTCTATTTCTTCCAAAGAATTAAGTCACTAGCCCATAGAAAGCCGAGAACTGTTTCAACTTTGGTTTTTTGGATACCATGAGCAAGTCATATGAATCTTCAGTTGGCACTGAGGAGAGAGATTGCTTCTCTGATCAAGGAGGAAACATCTTATTTAAAGTAAATAGGTGTTTTCTTCTGAAACTTCTCATTAAAGCTCTTTCAGAAACCCCAGTATATTTTGTCTTCCTTTTTCCTGCCAAGTCGTCAGGGGGCTGAGGGTGGTGAGGGAACCTGGCAAGCACAGAAGACAAAGGCTATGTGAGGCCTCGCTTTTATGTTAAAAATCCATCCAGGCAAAGCCTTTTGTTCAAGACCCACGAGAATCAAGTTTGGCACCACATAACTGCTGGAACCATAATGTAGTCTGGAGAGTCAGGCCATTTAGAAGCAAAAGGAGGAAATGACACAAAACTGAATTCTAATTGCAGTGAGAATTCTTGTGCTTCAACTCACCTTTATTTTTGGGATGGAAATCTATCATAAAGTTTAGCTTGCTCTGAGTGTGCATTTTATTTTCTAAGTTTTTCTGCTCAAATAATGATAGTGGAGGACAATTGTTCCAAGACAGATTGTTTTAGGCTGAATTCCTTGATAATTGCCTTGCTTTCTAGTGGAGTTCTTGAAGATAAAATTTGTTTAATACTCACCATCACTATAATGCAGGATATTTTTACCAGATATTTTTACCAGATGGGTAATGTAACTTAGTATTGAAAGTTGGTGATTATTTGCTTTGCTCCTTAGTTTCCACAAACAACTTCCACTCTTTTTGTACTGAGACCCAGCTGCAGAATCTGCCCACGCATGCTGAAATTTACCTGTATCTTCTGTCACATCTAGCCACCTCCAGTTCAACGTACACAGGTTACCTTTGGCCTTTACATGTCAGACTTCTCCATGTATTTTAGGCACTGCTGGTGAGTGATAAAAGATTTTAGCTGTTCACACAGCAATGCATATTTCAGGCCAACTATGCAAGAGAAAGTGGCTCTACTCCACAGCTGGAGTGATTCTGACTTGATACACTGAGTTCCCATGTGCTTTTGGAAGCAACTCTGCCTACTGCAATCTGTGATGCAGGATTTAATTGAGGAATTGAAGTAGTTCCATTCCAGTAGGTGGACTTGGGCAATAAAATACCAGGGAGCACAGGATCTCAAAGTGAAGCTGTTAGCAGTCTTGTTTTGTTTGCAGGATGGGACCGCTCCCTTGTGGATAGCATCGCAGATGGGTCACAGTGAAGTGGTGCGAGTAATGCTGCTTCGGGGAGCTGAGCGAGATGCTGCGCGGGACGTGAGTAGCACTTCTTTTTGTGCTCTGTCTGCAGCTTAATGTCTTCTAGGTTTTTTTGAGGCTGCAAGCCTGCCTGAATGGTGACCTGGTATCCCCAGAGTCTGGCCTGCCTGCCAGGTGGTAAAATCCCACCATGAGCTCCTTGTTTCCTCTTGTGCTTGGAACAGCTTCCCAGAGGGACCTCCTGGAATAAGGGAATGGAAATGTCCGTATAATTGAGAGACAAAAGTGATACACTTTTCACTGGTTCATTTTACCCTGAAATTTTCACCTGCCAGAGGAACAATCCTTCAGGTGACCTAAAACCAGCAGCATATGCTGTGAAGGTGCCGCCTCAGACACAATGAGGTGTGGAGGAGAGCTGGTGTTTCCCTTCAGCTGAGGGAAATGTGGGTAAAGTGTTGGAAACAACTGAAGTTGCCTTCCTCTGTCTTTTGAAGGACGGTACAACTGCTTTGCTGAAGGCTGCTATTAAAGGCTACAACAATGTGATAGAAGAGTTGCTGAAATTCTCTCCCACGCTTGGCCTGCTGAAGGTTAGTAAAAACACAGATTTTTAGGCAGCAATTCAAGAAGGCAAAGGGTCTGATTAAAGACCTGATGTTTGTGACTACGCCAGTGGAAGGTGATGAGGAGCTGGAACACAAAAAAAGACAAGAGTAACTATTTTACTTGGCCTTTAATGCCACACGCAAACAAATCTTTTCAAATGAAACTGTGAATTTGATTTTTGGAATGGGGAAGCACATTGTATCACAGAAGGAATTCTCCTGCTTTTCGTTGTCTGATTTTATTTCTGCAGTAAATGGATTGCTCTCACCAGTGCCATTTTTAGCATTACACCCTGCTTTCTGTTGCCTTTAGTCGGCAAAATTGTATCCCAAGAGATCTGTTGTGAGCAGATTCTCTACTTTATTTTGTTTCCCTCTGAATTAAAAAGGTGACTTGAAATATTACAGATATTTGGAAGCTGCTTTTTAATAGCTGACTTCATTTTCTGTGCCTTTGATAGTTTCTGCTCTTGCAACTAGCTTGCAACTTTGATGTACTTGAAAATCCAGGTGGCATTAACTTAGTTGTTAATTACAAGTATGAAATAGCTTCCATACTTATTTGAACTGTCAATTTGCAGCCATAAACAAAAGGCCAGCCAGAAAAAATATCACCATTCAGCTGTCTGACATGGAGATCGTTAATCATCAGAGAAAGAAGATAGAATGCACAGATGGTTTCCATTACTGTTTGTGCTTCTGTTTCACTTACTAATGGCTGATTTTGCTAAGCAGAAGCAAGTGCTGTGTTCATTTCACCTCTAATCTATTGACAAGGGTAATTTTTAAGAGGAAATATTGCTGTGGTAAAATGAACTTGACTCTCTTCTATATAAAAGCATTTAAAATTACCTCCTCCATAGCCTACTGGCCTGTCAGCTCCCTGTCTAAATCAGACCCTACACCTTTGATGACTTCATCTCTTCTGTTACTTGTTTCTTGTTTGTAGGTTTGTTCTTTGCAAACATTTGTGTTTCACTGCCTCTTGATTGGTTCCCCTACACAGTACAAACATCTCCCCTGGTATTTTCTAGAATGGGACGTCTGCTCTCCATGCGGCTGTCCTGAGTGGCAATGTGAAGACGGTGGCATTACTCCTTGAAGCAGGAGCAGATCCGTGCCTAAGGAACAAGGTACATCCTGGCATGCCATCCCAGGTGGAGCCATGTGTGTGACAGAGGTGGTGGCATCCCGCCTTCCTATGTTTGTCCATGGTTGCCTCTTGATCCTCTTCTGAAGCACCACTGTTTGGTCCATTTGTTTCTGTGTACCAGCATCTATAAAGGTGGTAAGCAGGGCTGCTGGTGATGCTGGTAGTTGTGAAGTTACATCAACCTGAGAATAACCAAAGCATACACTCACTGACTTGAGCAGCACAGATTAAATAGTTAACTATAACTAGTCATGGGCTAGCTAGGTTGCATTTTAGGGAAATAGTAATGTTACTGGTTTTAGAAGGCATAAGTTATATTCATATCTCTATGCAGATGTGTAAGGAGGATATTTCTGCCACAAGAGAAATGTGTATCTGGTTGCCTTTGATAAGAAAACTTTGTTAGAATTCAACACATTGCTAATACAAGAAAAAAAAATCCCAAATTGCATACCTCTTTCCCATATCTTATTGTGAATCTCTTAATTTATTGAAACACTTTAATCTTCCTTTTGTAACATCAACTTTTCTGCAGAAAACTTGTCTTGGTTTTACTCTGTAATGTGTTTTAAGATTACTTTTTTGGTGATTTCCATGGAAATGTCTTCCTCTGAGTTGTGTTTATGAATTGTTTGCTGCTAGTATTTGATATCTAGCAGAGTTTGTTAAGCTGTGAATGGGTGGTCTGGTATTTACTTCTTGTTTATGACTGGGTGAACGAAAGTTTGTAATACAAGTAATCCAGCACATACCTTCTAAATGTTTTGAACATTTAACGTAAAATCTGTGCCTGCTATTTTCGAGTCATTCCACTTGATGGCAGCAGAGTTATCGCCTCTCATGCAGTAGTTAGTGTGAAAAGACATTTTGTTTTGTTACAAACAATGAGCAAGATTTTTCTGCTGTTAGTCGTGATTTGCAGCAGGATTGTGTGCAGTACAAGAAACTCTGTGACTCTAACCTCTCTTTTAAAATAATATGCAGTTTGGCACAACAGAGTACATTTGCAGGACAGAATTACTGATTTTTAGAAGCAGCTTCATTTAAAATTTTTTATGCTATCAACACTGTATGTATTAAATACAGAAGACCAAACTCTGATGTTCTATTACCAGTCCTGCAAAATAGCACTGACTATTTTATAGCAATAAAAGTCTTTCCTTGGACTTTTATGTACTTAAAGACCTGCTCATATCCCCACAAGAATCAGAAGGTATGCTCTCTATTACTTCTGTGGCAGAAGCACAGGGAACACAAGGGGTACCAGTTAGCCTGGACAGTCGGCACTAAATAAGCTGACCACTTCAAATCCCATGCTGGGATTATTTTGAAGACTTAAATGAGACTTGCACACTGAAAGGTTATTTCTTAAGATATCTCCAAAGGTGGTGGAGACAACACTGGAATAAATGTATAATATAATGCTCAGCACCATCTCCTTTAGAGCTTAATGCTTTTAAACTGTGGTTTGGAAATATTCATTTTTGCTAACCTGAAGGGTTTGTGTTCCAGGCAAATGAACTACCAGAAGAACTAACAAAAAATGAACGCATTCTCCGACTCCTCCGCATGAAGGAAAAGCAAAGGAAAAGCTAATGCAGTCCAGTAGTAAGTGTGTTTTGACAGTTGTGCCCTGACTGCAACAGCATGGCAGTAAATCTAGGTTGCTCAAGAAGGGCTTGTTGGAACAGTTTACAGAACTGATTAGCCTCTCTAGTACACACTCCCTGAAAGCATGACGCCCTTGCCACAGCGTCACCATGGGCTAGAGACTCAACCTGGCATCGCCAAATGAAGGACTGGAATGAGAGCAGGGTTTGACCTGGGAAATGCGTTTGCACTGCAGCCCTGCCTGTACTCCAGGATCCCACTGGTCCCAGCACTGACATTTGACCCTGCACACCCAAGTGCTCCTGCCATTTCAGACTTAAATCCCTATACTGGCATGGCCACACAGCCATAACAGGTGCCTCAGAATGCACATGTGGGTTTGGAGCACCCAGCCCTTGTGCCAGGAGGACACCTGGATTTCACAACTGTTTGGGCACGGTTAGTCTTGGAGCAGCCTCACCATTCTGCTGCCTTCACTGGCAGAGCTAGTGCTGACCGTTCCTCTCTACCTCTAAGTGTCCCATGGGGCTACCTGCATCATCACAACAGGAAAGGTCCTCCTGCCAGACCAGAGCTCTGGTAACATTTTGGCTACTACATGAATCTCCATAAAAATTATCCAAAGCGTTACAAAATAAGCCAAAAGCTACCAATCAAACAATAAGCAGGGAGGTGTCCTTTTCAGTTAGAGCATCTTGATCTGTTAATCTGTTCAGCAACAGAAACACAGTGGAGCATTTGGTAGCATTTTGCAATGTGTACACAGTGCTATAGGGATCTGTCCCCAACTCTACAGACCACGTACACCCTTTTTTGTAGGCAGGAGAGGACATGTGTCTGAGCCAACCAACCAGGGTGTATTATTCACTAACACAAGTACATCAGAAATTTGGCTGTTGGGCACAACAGCACAGATGCTATACAAGTGGTGTATGTATGTCCTGCACACGCATGTATGTGGTGCTACAGTTTAGTACCCGCAGCTACTATGCAATGCACTTGTTCCCCAGGTCTTGAACGAGAGTTAAGGGGGAAGTGCACCGTGTACAGGTGTCTTAGCAGCTGGTAAGAGGGTTACACATAGCCTACACTTGAACAGACCCACTAATTAACATAGCCATGGAAAATCAACTCTCAACGGCAATTTTGGCCTCTGTTGTGGTTGAGACACTTAGACACGTACTAGTGCCTGGGTGGGGAAGGCAATGCAAATTGTAGATGGTTTGTGAAGAGCTATGTTTTAACCATAATGCTGTAAGACAACCCATGATAACCCAGTCATTTTTGTAGCATAAACAGTATATACTGCTAGCCAGAAACACTTTCAAGATTATTTTACAGTGAGTTGAGGTATGAAGTTACTTCAGTCCATAAATCCAGGCACTTCACCTTCCTTCAAACCTTGGCAAATTGCTGAAAGATGCTTTAAAAGTTGAAGATGGAGAAGATTGGAAGGAAACAAAGTATTTCCTACTTAAACAGTGTCTGCCTAGGATTCAGCTGAACTGTTGCACTTTTCCTTCAGTGAGTTAAGAAAAGGAAGAACAACTTTTAGTGAGCTAGCACACATGAATGTAGTTTACTTAGTGCAAATTAGCCATATATATTACCAAATAATAAAATTATTATTTTTGTAAGTAAGTTAGGTAAGAAGTCAGGGTTCTGGTGAAGAGAACAGAAGTAAGGTACTACTTTTGCTGGCAAATTGCTATTCAATTTCTTTTCAGCATTAGAAATGAAAGCTTTACATTTTCCAACAGTGTAAGAAGACACCAGAAGAATCTATTTGTTTAGGTAATTCATGCTGCTGTATTTTTAAATTTTAAATAATGTTGTGCCTAGCAGAAATTTGCAGATAAACTGGTGCAGAACCAAAGAATTATGCAAGATGCTTAGAGGATGATTGTATCCAGGGCTAAGTTCTACGAAAGATTGAAAAATATTGAGCATGCAGAAATCTCAAGAGCCTTATTGGGAACTGCACAACATTATATGGAACTGGAGTCTAACTCATTTAACAAGCAACGCTGGAGAGAATAGGTTTATTTGGAGCCCTCAGTGGATTGAAGGTGAATATCTTGTTTTGGAGAACACTAAAGGGGCTTTAGGAAGCCTAGCCTCGATATTTCTCCCTAAAGTTTTTTCAGATCTACAGCTGGGAACAACCACACTCTTAAGATGAAAAGCCCTTTCACAGTTATAAAGGAGTAGAGGAATCATTAGAAGATTTTCAGTAGCCATACTAGGTGAGCAAGAAATACTTTCAATATCAGACAGGCTGTAGTCTTCCTAAAAATTGTGAAAGTATCCACTGTCAGTGATGGTCTCTTATTTTTCCTGATGGCAGAACATGGGAGAGAGGACAGGGTGAGTAGGTGACAGGTGAAGTAGGCAGGCTGAGACAGTAACATGCAGATGTCCAGTACCTGCAGGTGGCCTCTCCTTTCTTCCAGACACATTTTCTTGTGAGAGTGGTCTTACACGATGAGGGCACCTACTCAGCAGAGAGCTCCTTCTTGAACTATGCCTGTCCATGGGGAAATGTATGTTTGTTCCCCACCATTTAGAACAGGACTTTCCAAGTCTTGTGTCCAGCTGCCTCCGTGATGGGCCACTGCAGCCAAGGCTATCATGCAACAGGTGAAGATCACCTGGGATACCACATCCCATAGAGCATCTGCTGACCTTCCTCTTAGAGGATGCTGTTACCAGGTCCTCTTTTTTTTGATCAATGCTGGACTACAACTGGCTTTAGTTATTTCTAAACAAAATTTGGAATGTAAGGCTCATGCGGGTTGAAGGGAGAATCTTGCAGCCTCCTCCTTGCTCTCATTTAGTGCTGGCTGATACAGCGCACAGGCTCTGTGGAGCTCTGCGGTAAAGAACTAGCAGCAAACCCTTTGTGTGTCCCATTCAGGCTGAAGTTGAATCTACCTTCAGCAAAGACACTATTCAGCCAACACGGGTTTTATAGGCATGGAAATCTTCCCGTTCAGAGAATCTGTTTCATCTCAGAGCCTTTGGAGAGAGTGCTGTGTTTAGTTTTGTGTTCCCTCTAACCAAACGGTGCTTATTCTGCCTGTAGATGGGCTTGAAAGTTACAATACTGTTTCTCACCATGCAATTTACCTTTTCACAAAGCAACCTTAATAATTCTTAGTTATTTATGTAGCTGCTATTTTATCTTTAAAGTGCTCAGTAAATACTGCTGTGGTTTGTTTGTTTGTTTTTCTGAAACGGTAACCTGTTTTCCCTTTGTGGCTGAAGTGATTCACTAATATTGACAGTAGTCCTTTGCATAGTTGTCCTGCCTTCTGTGCAAGATTTTCAAAGTGCTCTGTGGACACTATCGCCTTTGTAAGTTCCAAAACGCATTGCTGGGGAAGGCAGGAAAATAGATTATTTCATTCACACACCAGTGAAATACAGCAGCTGTTCATCAGTTTGTGTCAATAAGACACAAAAAGTGTAAATTTAGACTAGAAATTCAGGGGCACAAAATTCGCTTCATAGATGGCAGAATGAAGTTAGGTACCATATAACAATGTGAAATAGAATTGGGACAGGATAACAGGCCAAATTGGGTTTGGGGATGGGTTTTAGTGTTGCTTTCCCCCCAGAATTGCCATATGTATATAGCTCCATCTTACACCTCAAGAAAAATCAGCCTCATTAGCACAGTGCCTTTAGGTTTGTCTCTCTGCACATTTGGATCCAGGGACCTAGTCTGCCGTCCTCTACACGTGAGATTTATGTAGGTGCTATAGCGTGGTGACTTCCCATCAGCTACAAGTGAGTATAAAGGATATGCAACCAAGAGCAGGCTACACAAATGAGTCAAAGAAAAGTATAAGGCATCTTTCTTTTACTTCACTAATATTGAGCCATTGTAGGATGGGGATGAGCACAAGGAAAAGCCCACTGAGTGTAGAGAAAAGTGGCATGCTAGTGATGTGGTAGTGGTGTAGCCTCAGAGATCCTAAATGCAAGGAGCTCTTCATTTAAGTTGAACAGTGCAGTATGCAGGGACATCTATTTAGTAATGATATAAAAGGTAATGTTGTGCCTCCTGACTTGCATGTGCTGTTCTTCCCTTGGAGCAAAACCATTTCACTATTGATCCACCCACCTTTGTTTAGTTTAGAAGAGCCAGGAGGATTAGAGCACCAGATCAAACAACTGCAGGTCATATTTAATGCACTTTAACAACAATGATTATTTGTCTCACAGTCAGAGCCTAATTGCAACAATAACTCATGCTTCTTTATTCAGCCAGTTACGGTGAATATTGGGAAATCTGCAAGCAAACCAAATCTTGTCTTATCTCAGAAATTTCAGAATTGTTGTTCAGAAAATGAGGTAGCACAAACCCCAGTCCATTTGTACTTCACTTAATATGAACATTGAACAGACATAAAATACTGCCTTTGTCTGGAACGCTTGAGTCAGCAGTGTTAAAATGTTAACATTTGTTATGAGTCCAACCAAAGATTATACACAAGGCGCTTTTCCCAGCAATGGAATATTGTTCTGCACACACTAGACTAAGTGGAGTTGTGCCTTCTCACAACAGCTCTGAAACTGGGTCTTTGCAAAGCCATGAAATATTCATACTTTTCTGAATTCCACAATCTGTTTTGACCTGCCCCTTTATGCATGTGATAAAACCTATGTAAATTTATGTAACTCCCTGTGTGACTAATATTCTGCAACAGGAATGTTACTTTGATAAAAAACATTTTTCCATACCACCATTTCAATAAAATTAATATACTACTCAGATTATCTTGCCTGTGTACTTCAATATTCCTTTCCTTTCTTCTGTATTCTACTCTTTCTCTTTGTAGAATACCAGATTTAATTTCCTATTTCTGTAAAGACCACTTGGTTTATCCCACTTGATTGATTAGACTTTTATTATTTTCCAGGTCTTTACAGACAATATACCATTCACAAAATAAATTATGCCAATGCCTTGGCTTGAGAAATAGGAAAACTTAATTTGGCATGGCATAACAAGGTTTGTTTCTAAGATCCAGACATCACTGAGAGACTCCCTTTGACATTAACATCCATTAGGTCAGCTCGGAAGGAAAGATTATAAATACCTACATAGGAACTGAAGGAACAACAGTACACCTGTATTCAGTCAAATGTGTCTTGGTGATTTTATTATTATTCCTAGATATGAAACTAGCTCTTAATCTGATCTGACGTACTTCATTTAAGAAGATGTCTATACCCGGTTAATATGCTTATAATGGTATGCAGTGGATCATGTGCATTATAAAATGGGAGAAGAGTCTACACTGAAAACACCATTGTGTTTAACATCACAGGCTTTTTGCCTTATTCCTACAAATTTCTGTTGTGATGAGCTGCATTTTGTATAGTCATCAAAGCTTTCTCCATCTATTCAGAAAATATTAAGAGAAAGCACTGTGACTTGCTCGTGGCCTAATTCACTACAAAGGATGACTTCTGCTAGTGGAAATCTTAATTTTTCACATGAAAGCATAACAAAAGTGTCAAGAGGCTAAAGCTAGACAAATTTAAACTTCACGTGGATTTTCAAGAGTGAGGATAATTGAAACAATTTGCTGAGGTGATTCCTTCATCATTTGAGTGTAAAAAAAAAAGACTTTTCAGTCTGAAAGATGCATTTCACCTGAAACATACCGTGTTTGATGGAGGAATTATGGCATGGAATTATCTGATATGCAGAAACTAACCTGATCATAATAGTCACCTTGGTCTTAAAATAGATTAATCAATACATTTTTTGCTTTATCTCCTCAAAGATTTAAAGAGGTGCTAACTCTCATGAGATCACTAACAAGACCATATGCCTAGCAACTGTGACTGCAGCTGCACAGCAAAATGAAAACTGAGACACATACCTGAGTTGTCTCTATATAATCCATTTTGCTCTCACAATGTTGACAAGGCATTTTAACTGGACTAATTCTTTATTGTCATGCTTTTAATGTTGAGTCAGCTTTTAATGTTGGGTTCAGGCTTTTATACCCTCCTTGGAAATGTGATACCAGAACCTCATGGTCTGTTTGTCCAGACTACGTCACATGAAATATTCCACTTTCTTTAGACTCCAGGAACAGCCTAAGCAGGTGCTCCCTTGACCATGCTACTGCATTGGACCCTACTCACTGGGAAAAATTTACAGAACAGACAAAATGTCTTCCAGTACAGCCATACACCAGTTGTTCTGCAGGTGAATTATGGCTCATAAACCTGAATCCTGTTCCTCCTGCCAAGTCAGATTTTGGTAGGGACTCCCATGTGACAGTTCTGCCTATATTCTCCACTTTGACAGCAAATCCTGAGTTAACAAGTGGCAGCATGGAGCTTACAGGGGCTCAGTAAACCTATGTTAATGCAAACCAGGAGCCACATGCAAACCAGGAGCCACACACAGCTATTAACAGGTCAAACCTTGAATTTGTTAGTATATCAGTGCTTACACAGAGCTTCTTGCATGAGGACACACTGCAGCATTTTGCTCAGAGCAACAAGTGCAGGGTGTCTCCAGATTCTGCTGCAATAATAAGCTGCATTTCTACCCTGTTTTCCTTCAGCAGCTCACTGGCTCACACCCGGTTTTGGAGCTCCTGGGCCCATGTTGCCATGCAAGTGGCACCACTTTACAGAAGAAATTGCACTGGAGAGGTTTTGACCTGACCAGATCATCCAGCAAGTTTGTAGCCAAGCTGGAATAAACTTTGAGAGTCTGAATTCAAGTCTCGAGCTTTTGCCACTAAGCAATAACTTCACTTAATTGTAATAAAAATGAATGAGTTTCAATTACTTCAGTGATAAATGTAGAAAGGATATGATCTTAAAGAGTGACTATAGGACTGTGTAAGGTTAGAAAGGGACACAGTGGCACAGGTTGGTAAAGCAGCCATCAAAATACAGTAGGGCAGATATAAAGATGAAAAGGTAAAGACTTGATTCAGCATTGCCTGACATACTATGTATATGCTTGAATACGGGCAGCATCAGACACATTGCCCCATCAGTCTGATTTCATTCCACATAGGAAGTCTGAAGCCAAGAGTATCTGATCAAAGTAATAGGTACATTGAGGTGAGTAAAATTAAAAGGCAGGCAGGACTCCACTGGTGAGGAAGGCTGGCGAATGAGAGGCAATGGAAAGTATACTATTTGCTTACAACACCAAATAGGAAGCACCAGCTTTGTTTAGTACAAGTCTTATTCTGGTTTAGCTGGAAAAACAGTCTTGGAAGGAGCTATAGTGTTTTGGACTGGCTCTACAAAAATAAAGGAGGTTTGAGAAACTGGATGAAACTTCTCACCTACCTGTTGCAGCTTGTCTTCACACAGATTGCAAGACATCCAAGGAGAATATCCTGCTTTCCCACGTGTTTACGCAGGGTGTTGCTTAAGATAGCTCCCACTTCTTATAGATGCCTCTGGGCATTATCACAATAGAAATAATAAAGGCTTGTAATAAATTACGGAGAATAAACAGTGGTGGACTTTTAAATTGATTTTGCTGCAAAACGATGATGTACTGTGTTGCTAGTATGCACAAGTAATTCTTCAGACAGATTGCCATCTAGAAATTGCAAGGTCGTTACCACTAGGCACATGAGTTTTGAGTGGAAGCAGCAATACAAGTTTCATTTCTACATTGAGAAAAGCGAAGGAAACGGAGTGAGGCTTACAGCTCTCACAGCAACGCTTAGGGCTTTCTGCCAAAGACATAGGACAGAACAAAGGAGGCAGCTATTTTACACAAGCTTCCTGGCAGGTACCTTTGCACCATTCAGGGCTTTCAGTGAAGGAAAGAACTTACTTGATGCTAATGGAAAATTAAAGGACTTGTTTGGTCTCATGGAGGCACTAAGCGACACCTTACACTGTGAATTAATATTGGTCTCTTCTTCCAGGCAGCAAAATTTAATTTTGTATACGCTGCTGAGAACCATAATAAATACTCCCGTTTGGCCTTCCAAGTGGACAGTGCCCAACCAGCTATGCATATTCCTAAGTTCAAAGGGGAACTTTATAAGACATAACTTGAAAAATGTCCTTCAACAAGAGCAGCTGGGATGGAGTTGATCTCTTTTGGGCCATATGTCCACAGACAAGGCAATGAGCTGTGGGCAGCATTGGTCTCAGTTAACTATTCAGGACTACTTTTTCCCTACCTGTAATGAAAAAATTACTTTAAAATCACGCAGTCAATGGTGCCAACTTTATCCTTGATTACTATTCATGCAACTATGCTTAAATGCCCTGGGGCTTCTAGAAATAGCTCTGCATTCTCACCCCCTGGATATCGCACACAGCCATAAAAAGACTGAAGCCTGCAGTGGGGCTGAAGGAACAGACATGCTCCAGTCTGCTGGCTCACAGTGTACAAAGGTGACCTTAAAACAGACACACGTTTGAGTTTCCGAATCGGCTGTTATGCAAAATTTCAGAAGTGTCTATGACTGAAGATCAGCTTAGTCTGAGTAGCATTGGTTAATCAGTCTTCACACCTACATCACTTCACTTTAGTTTGTAGCTATGCGAGGTAAGCCTAATCAGAAGCGGTGTGACCAGCAGGTCCAGGGAGGTTATTCTCCCTCTGTACTCGGCACTGGTGAGGCTGCTCCTTGAATACTGTGTGCAGTTCTGGGCCCCTCACCACAAGAAGGATGTTGAGGCTCTGGAGCAAGTCCAGAGAAGATCAACAAAGCTGGTGAAGGGGCTGGAGAACAGGCCTTATGCGGAATGGCTGAGAGAGCTGGGGTTGTTTAGCCTGGAGAAGAGCTGAGAGGCTGAGAGAAGACCTCACTGCTCTCTGTAACTACCTGAAAGGAGGTTGTAGANCCTCTGCTTATGTGGAATGCCTAGAAAATGTGGCAACTCAGTCTCCTGCTTTTAGGATCATACTGTATAGTGCTGACTATGTTATTTTACTACTTTACTATTTTACTACTTTAAAATTAAAATACAATAGAAATTTAGCTACTCTGGCTTTGCTTAACCTTTACCGAATGCCAAGTCCTGCACCTCGGGTGGAATAATTCCATGGAAAAGTATGAGCTTGGCAGACACTAGATGGAACGAAGTTCAGCAGAAAAGAACTAGGTGGCTAGGCTGAGCAAGATGCTGAACATGAGTCAGTAGACTGTATCAGCAAGTGGGTATCCAGCAGGTTAAAGGCTGGGGTTACTACTCTCCCTCTGGGACTTGGAAGCCTGCATCTGGAGTACTGTGTCCAAGGTTGGGCTCCCCAGAATTGAAAAAAAAAAAAAAAAAAAAAAAAAAAAAAAAAAGCACACCGACATACTGTAGCAATTCCTGTTTACAGCCACCATGATGTTTGGGGCTTCTGGAGCACGAGTTGTGTTCACTCAGCCTTAGGCGGAAAGCTTGCTCTGGGGACATCTTACTGCTCTCCACAGCTATCAATGGGAGGATGTGGAGAAGAGGACGCCATGCTCCTCTCAGGTAGGCACAACGACAGTGCGAGTGACAACAGACTCAAGCTTGAACACATGAAAATCTTTTTCGATACCAGATAAAACCCTATTTTTCTGTAAGTGTGGTCAAAGAGTAGAACAGTTTGTCCAAAGGGGCTGTGAAATCTCCATCTCTGAAGCTATTCAAAACACAACCAGGCAATAACTTATGTCCGTGATCTAACTGCATTCTGCTTTCAGCAGAGAGTTGGACAACATGACCCTCCAGGGTTCCCAAGCTAATGCGTTAGCCCACAAAACTGTGACAGCAAGACTAGTCTGTGTCTTTGTCAGCAGATGGCAATAGCAGCTAAACTACATATTTTAATCCTGCAGTGCAATGTGCACGACCTGACTAAGAAGGCAATAAAGTCACAGGGAAATCACAGAGAGGCCTTTATGAGAATGTGTCATACCTTGCTTTTAGTGTGTCTCTTCCCAGCCATATCCCAAACTGATCTCAAACAAACAAACACTCCTGAAACTGCTGATTGCAACATTGGTCAGGCCACCTGATGTCAGCCAGTCAGGAGCAGCAAACAGCTCTGCCAGTCAAACTCAGCAGGAGCAGAAGCCCCTGGAAAGCCTTTCTCCACTAGGCAGCCTGATCTGCCTTGCTTGGGAGATGTATTTATTGCAGCCACACGGCTATAGCACATGGACAGCATTGTGAGATTAATGCTTGGAAATCATGAATAAGTAACTTTGAAGCAAAAGTATGATGATTTTTTCAGGGGTTTTGAAGTGAGTTTGATATTTACAAACTACACAATTAACTCTTAGAATCATAGAATCATCGAGGTTGGAAAAGATGTCTAAGATCATCCAGTTCGACCACCAGCCCTGCTTCACTGTGCCTACTAAACCATGTCATGAAGTGCCACATTTACATTTTTTTAACACTTCCAGGGATGGTGATTCCACCACTTCCCTGGGCAGCCCATACCAATGCTCCACTACTCTTTCAATAAAGAAATTTTTCCCAATATGCAGGCTAAACCCACCCTGGTGCAACTTGAGATGATTTCCTCTCATCCTATCACTTATTGCTTTGGACAAGAGACCAGCATCCACCTCACTACAACCTCCTTTAAGGTACTTGTAGAGAGCAATAAGGTCTTCCCTCAGCCTCCCCTTTTCCAGCTCCTTCAGCCACTCATAAGACTTGGGCTTCAGATCTTTCCCCAGCTTTGTTTCCCTTCTCCAGACACACTCCAGCACCTCAATGTCTTTCTTGTAGTGAGGGGCTCATAACTGAACACTGTATTTGAGATGTAGCCTCACCAGTGCCGAGCAGAGGGGCATGATCACTTACCTACTTCTACTGGCCACACCATTTCTGATACAAGCAGATTTCAGATGCTTCTCTGAAATAACAAGTGATAGGTTGAGAACAAGTGGCCTCAAGTTGCACCAGGGGAGGTTTAGAGTGGATATTAGGAAAAATTTCTTTATTGAAAGAATGGTGAAGCACTAGAATAGGCTGCCCTGGTAAGTGGTGGAGTCTCCACCCCTAGAGGTGTTAAAAAACTGTGTAGATGTAGCATTCCAGGACATGATTTAGCAGGGATGTTGGTGTTGTGTTGCTGGTTGTACTTGATGATCTTAGAGGTCTCTTCCAACCGTAACGATTCTGTGATTCCATGATGCTATTGGCCTTCTTGGCCACCTGGGCACAGAGCTGGCTTATGTTCATTGGCTGTGAGCCAGCACCCCCAGCTATGCTAGGCAGCTGCCAACGCAGCCTAGGTGGGTTTTTCAATCCCAGAGAGGTACAGCTCTGCTCTGACATGAGGAAAAATTTCTTCACCCAAAGAGTTATTGGACACTGGCACAGGCTGCATAAGGAGGTGCTTGAGTCACCATCCCTGGAGATGTTTAAAAGATGGGTAGATAGAAGGATAGAATAGTTTGGGTTAGAAGAGATCTTAAAGATCATCTAGTTCCAACACCCTTGTCATGGGCAGAGACACATGCGCAGGCTGCTCAAGGCCCCATCCAACCTGGCCTTGCACAGCTCCAGGGATGGGGCAGCCACAGCTTCCCTGGGCAACCTGTTCCAGTGTCTCACCACCCTCGTGGTGAAGAAATTCTTCCTTGTGTCTAGTGTAAATATGCCCCTCTACTGCTTACACTCATTGCCCCTCGTTCTATCACTAGAAGCCTTTGTAAACAGTCCCTCCCCAGCTCTCCTGTAGCTCCTTCAGGTCGCTGTAAGGTCTCCTCTAAGCCGTCTCTTCTCCAGGCTGAAACAAGCCCAACTCTCTCAGCCTGTCCTCGAATGGAAGGGTCTCCAGCCCTCAAATCATCCTTGCAGCCCTCCTCTGGACCCGTTCCAACAGTTCCATGTCCTTCCTATGTCGAGGATTCCAGAACTGGACACAACACTCCAGGTGAGGTCTTACAGGAGAGGCACAGGGGAGCAGAATCCCCTCCCCCCACGCTGGCCGCGCTTCTGTCGATGCAGCCCGGGCTGCTGCCGGCGGACACTGCGGGCTCGCGCCGAGCTCCTCAGGGACCAGCGCCCCAAGCCCTTCTCCGCAGGGCAGCTCTCGGTCACATCGCCCCCACCCCGCACTCACACCCCGCCTCCCAGCCTCGCTTGCCCTCCCCGCGTCCTCACACGGAGCACCGAGGGCGGTGACCGAGGAACGCCCCCTCACCGCTGCCCTCAGCCCCCTCACAGGTCCCTTCCACCCGGCGCTCCGGGCACCGCCCGCCCCGCGGCCGAGGCGGAGGCGGAGGCATCGCCCGGGAGGCGGGGCTGGGCGGTGGCTGCGGGCCCTGCGCCGGCGCGGCGGGGCTGCCGTCTCCTCCTACTCCTTCGCCGCCGCCCGGTGCCCCTGACCGCGCCGCCATGGGAAGCCCGCCCGGCTGGGGCGGCCTCGGGCTGCTCGTCCTCATCCTCCACCTTGTGCCGGTGAGTCCCGTCCCGAGGACTCGGGGGCCGCTGTCCCGCCTGGAGGCTCCGCGGGGGCGGGGGGAGCGGCCGGTTCCGCCTGCACTCGGGGGTCTCGCTGGTGGCAGGAGAGGGCGGCCGGTCCCTCTTGAATCATAGAACAGTTTGGGTTGGAAGGGACCTTAAAGATCACCCGGTTCCAGCCCCTCTGCCGTGGGCAGGGACACCTCCCACCAGACCAGGGTGCAGCTCTCACGGTGGAGAAATTCTTCCTTGTGTCTAGTCTAAACCCCGGGGGCTGGTCCCTCCTGCAGCCCGGGTTCTCCTCCGTGGGGAGGTGGATGCTGTTGTGCCCCCTGCAGCCCGGGGGTCCCCGTCCTCGCTCCCTCCCCTAGCCCCGCTCCTCCGCTCGGCCCCGGGCAGGACACTCGGGGACAAAGTGGCGGTGCTGGGGCTGGCGGAGCTCAGCTTCTGCCTGGTCCTGGTCCCCTGCGCTCGCAAACGGCAGCAGCAGCCGCCCGGGCTGTCGCGTTCCTGTGGTGTGACCGGGTTATGCAATGCCCTGTGCATGTGAGTAGCCATCCAGTCACATGGCCGTGCAGAGGCTTGCAGATGTCCCCGGTGTCTGGGTCAGTTTGCTTGGAGCACGTCTTATGCCAAGCGACAGCGTGCCGGGAGTGATAGACTGCTTGTGATAAGAGCTGGTGTTTATTGATGTGCCAGTATTAAGGCTACGTGTTTCCTTAACATAAAGGACTAGAATAAGTTTGACTTTTTGATACTTTAGGAATAAATACTGCAAAAACTTCACTCTTCTGAGTTACATCTTATTTATGGTGTATTCAAAGATAAGAGTGAGATACTCCACATCCCTCTGGAGAAACAAGGTGTATCTTGTAAGGCTTTTCAGTTTGTTGGTTTTTTTTCTGCTCTGACCAACTTAGTAACATACCTTCTAGGTAGTTTTATGCTTAACCCTTTTAGAACTCACAAGTTTATCAGCCTGTTTATGTGCTATGGTTCTGTTCTCATATACACTTCAAACATTCTTCAAAGAGCCTGGACCCTAGAGGTATTAAACTGTGTACATGTGGCATTTCTGGACGTGTTTTAGTAGATATGGTAGTGTTGGAGTATGGTTGGACTTGATCTTAGAGATCTTTTCCAACCTTAATGGTTCTATGATTCTGTTACTACTGGAGAAGCTGGTTGTTTAGTAGTGATTCATGATCTCCAAGTAGGTAGATAAGGGGCATAGTACCCTACCTACACTCCTTTATGTAATTATTTTTTTTTTGAGGGAGATAGCATATTATAGCAATGAGTTGTGTCCTGGGCTCATAAGGAAACAGCAAGGTGCTCTCCTTTAGGTGACAGCAGGATACTGATCTGGAGGAGCTTGATACAAGTTCACCTAAGACATAGGGGATCCTTGTAGAGGTTGTAGCTTTGTGGTCTGTTAGAAATAAACATTGCAGAATGGCTTTAACTGTGCAGGTTTTAGCTTTGTGATGTAGCAAGACAAAATTCTTTTTTGCCACTAACCCTTATGTACCACCAAACACTCCACGAAATGGTCCTTGGTATCTTTGAAAAAGAAGCTGGTTCTTCAGTTATGCTGAGCCTAAATGATGTTACGTGCTTGCAGAAGAGAAGCATTGGGAAGGCAAACTTGTTCTCTCTATCAGGTTTACTGCTAGTGTAATATTTGCATGCTTTCACTTGTGGTGTGTGTAAACCAAAGTGCTGTGTCTCTTGTTTCTTCTCCTCGAAGAAGTCGGTGGACTAGAGCGGCATTTCAGTTTGCAATCCTTCCATCACATACACTTGCACAATTAACTTGAAGTTTTCAGGCTCTATAGGATGTGTCTTTCACTTTGAGCAGTGCGTGCTACAAAACTTGTGCAAGCTAACCCGTTACTAGTTGATAACTAACTACCTGTTAATATTATTTTTAATACTATCTAAGAACTTACATTAAAAGTCTTGGCTTCTTTAGTCCTGTTTCTAAACATGGACTTGCAGAGAGGTGAAGTCTTGAAACAGTTCTTGTTCTCTTAAGAACATCCCATCCCATGCACTGGATGGCATCTTGTGTCCTTAATGACAGCTGTTTCAGTTGATCCTTTTATAATTATACTAAAACACAGGTTGTCAAATTAATTGCTAAGCAGAGTTGCAGCAAGGTTTCCTATCAGCAGGTGGGATCCCAAGGTGTAGGATATATTTGAGTTTCTGAAGTCCTGTGGGAAGATGTTTATGGCAGGTGCTGCTCTGTCTCAGACTTGCTTAATGGCCGTCAGTGTGGTGTCACCTGACCTTGTGCACGAAGTTCTGAAATGCCTGTGTGGAACAACTTGCTTGGCAGGGATGGCAGAGCAGCTTCAGGAGATGATGGTAACCACTTTACTTAAGTTACTTCCTGGAAAATCAGGAGTGACTTGTTCCTAGTCTTTTAGATGGAAAGTGAGGAGGCCTTCTTAGGAGGAGAGAGATGACTGAAGGGAATGACCGGTAGAACTGAATAGTACTTTGCTGAGCACTAGACTAAACAATCTAAGCATTGTGCAGTATTATTACTGTTCCTGTGCAGGGCATCAGAGATATTTTGGTGCAAGTGGCCTTAGTTGCAGATAGTGGCCAGCTTTAGGGGTCCTTTGCTTTCTGATCACACATACAGTAAGTGTGCATTTTCCTAATAAATCGTTGTTGGCTAACACCAGCTTGCTACTGCAGATACCAAACTACTACCAGTATTTCAACTTGCTTTTCCTACTCGAACTTGACTTTCCTGTGTGTGCTTGAATAACTCCAGAACTGCAGCTTGCTCTGCCTTACCAGGAGTAGCTAATACTTTTTATCTGAAAGGGAACAGTCCCTTACCCATGAGCAAAGGAACAAGAGGAGTTTGGCAGGCAAAACTTCTCTTTCAGTAATTCATTCAGAGGCAGCCAATTTAGAGACAGTGCACAAATTAAACCTGTAAATCTCCTTTAGTTCACGGACCTTCCCCTCTCATACTGAGGGCCATGAGGTAACCTGCAGCTTCTGGGAAGATCTGCAGACTTGACCTGGTCACATTTTTGCGTAAACCTGTCTTGCCATTTCTTAAGGGTAATGCGGTATTGTGTTTCCCTAGAGCTTGATTTCTCAGCCTGTAGGGCAGTATTGGCTACCTAGTGTGATGTGGACTAGATATTGGTGGGGTGGGTTGAGAGGAAGAGGGGAGTATGCTGTTTTCTGGAATCTTTCTTCTTGCCCTGCAAGATCCCAGATGTACCATCCCAGATGAAGGAAGGGGAAACAGCTGTATCTGATGCTGTTGCCTTTTCCATACATTAGTAATCTTAATTTGAAGAGCCAAATAATGTTTGCTTGTCATCTGGTATTTGTAAGACTACAAATAGTTGCTGTGTCTGTGTACAACATCATCATTGTTCTTTGCTTAGCAGCTAAATATTCATTGTTAGTGATGGCTAATGTTGCTGGAAGCATTTAAGATTATTGATTTGTTTCTACATGCAGCTGAAGAAACTTGGACTGAAGTGAATGTGTTTATCATCTGTTGGAATGCTAGTTTTATTGCAAACAAATGATGATGCCTGGGAACCAGGAGGCTGTTACAGAACCTTTGTAGAATGTTAATAGTCATGAAATGCCCGTACTTCCTCATGTGAAAGTTCTTTATTGGCCTCTGGGAGCTCTGACCTGCGGTTAAATTTCTTTTGGAACAGAATGTTTAGCAGAAGTAGGAATACACTTTTTGAAACTCTGGGGGTGTACTGAGGATGGTCACTAAGCTGTGCTGGGGGCAGGAGGGAACAGCCTTGATCTAAGGTTATGTTGTTATTGCTTTGTAAAGTATTTAGGAAAGTCCTATTTTAAAATATTGAGCACTTTTGTTTTAAACGCATTACAAATGCCCCCCAAACCAAGAACAACAACAACAGGAAACCAAAACCACCCCATAAGAACGCCAAAACCCAACCCTGTGTTAGTCTTAGGGAGTATCTTGCCTTGTTGAGAAGGTAGGTAGATTAAACACAGAATTCCTCTGTTAATTCTGGGGATACAAGAGTTTCCACTCATTTAAGATGGTTATTCACCTGAGTCTTAAGTGACTTGAAAGTCTGATTTTACAAGCTGTAGCTCTGTTGACTGTGGCTTTTTTACAACCATACTTACTCATCTCTATCACTTCCTACCAGTGTAGGAAAGTTCTTCTGAAAGAATGGAAAGAGCAAAGTACTTGCCTTATTGTGTAATTTAATCTAGGTCTTACTAGGGTGTTTTGGGGGGAAGAACTCCCAGCTGTATTATCTTGTAAGTAGTAACAGAGCAGTTATTTAGTTACTTGTAGTATCCCTGAATAGAGTCTGAGCCCTAGCAGACCAGTCTTCTCCCATACTTTGTGGGTGACTCAGTGATGAGCATGTTATTGACCTATTAAGCTGAGAGCTATGTTGGTGACTTTAGGCTGTTCTCTTTAAATGATTTGGTGGTTTTTAGGCTTATTGACTTGGTTCCACTACTGTAAATCAAGGATCACCAAAGCTTGCCAGTTCAGGGAACAAATTGACGAGATTCTACTAGGTCATAAATATCTAATCTTGGATTGTCTCTGAAACTGAATTCTTGGTGTTAATACTGAAATAGAGCAGTCAAACTTGCACTTCTAGGTCTAAGTGCTCGTATAACTAGTTAAAAGGAACTGATCTGTTTAACTTTTCAAAACAGGTTGAATGATTGAGTGATAAACATGTTGGTCCTTCCATTGTAGCTTTTAATGATGTAGAACCTCAGTAATATTGTTCTAAATGCTTTATACAAATCAGAAGTATAAACTTGCACTAGACTGAAACATTTCATCTTGCTTTATTTTCTTGTATTTAGCTACATACTTTTGGTGCATGACCAAATGTCATGTGCAAGCAAGTTGTTTTATGTTCTGTCTGAAGATGAAGTAAAAAGGCCTTGTAGATAAATTTATAGACATAATACAGCTTGGAGGTTTTTATATCTATGTAGTTATAATGAAGAAAATACTACCTTGAAGTAAACGTAACATTCTTAAAACAGTAGAACTATCAGTCAGCCTAATGTAGCTGAAATTTAATTTAAGATTTTCTGTGTAAGAAGTCCCCTGATAAGTGTGGTTGGTTTGTTGTTTCTTTTTTTAACTGGTATATGGCATTACCAGTTTTACCATGCTTTCTACTCTGGGAGAGCCACCTTTCTGAAAGGAGCAAGTTGATAATTTTGGGGGTTTTAAAAATGAAATATTAGATAATGAGACTGACTGAAGCATAGAAAGTGTTTTTTCAGAAAGAGTTTGTGAAGTATGATGACAAACCATTCTAGACTAAACATGGGAGCCAGCCTGATATTGAAGAAATACCAGATTCTGTTCTCACAGGCAGTAGTAAGCAGCTCAAAATTCTCGGCCCTTTTGAAAGAAGAGCAGTAAATCTATGCTGCTTCTTGAAGAGATGATTGACTAGGTTCTGATGCTGGCATACACAAACACCTAAGCTGACTTCTTTCCGTATGAATAGATTGTGTGCTCGTTTGTACAGGTGTGGGGAGGCAGAAATGAAGATAATGGCTTCTAAATTTACATCTAGACTTCTTAGACAAGTTTGTGGCATAAACAAATTTACAATGTAACTTCTGTACATAGCCTCCAAGTTACAGGTTTGGGGTTTTTTTTTGGCTTATACTGGTGTTAAACATTCAGGATTTACCAGTGCACTCTTAATGAGTGCTTTCCAATTCATATGTAGAGAATAGGGTGATGCTTAGCATCTAGTTACAGGTTTAGCTAGCAGACATGCTAGGGTAAACAAATGAAATGGTGATCTGGATGAGAGGTACAGTGAGTAACTTCAAACAGGGCTGTGTTGCCTAGGTTAAGTTAAAGGGAAAACAGTTCTAACAAAGTCAGGTAAATTGGTGATGGTGGTTGGTGGTTGTCCCTGATTTAAAAAAACCCAATTACTGACATACTTTTTGAAGAACTGTCAGTATTGTTCAGCACAAAAATGGATGTTGTGAAGGCATTGTAATTCTGGGTGACTCTTGGGTATTATGAATACAGCCTTTCAGGGGCCTCTCTGGTCAGTAAATAATATTATTCATGGTCAAGCACAAAGCACAGCAGTCTGTCCTTGCAGAGCATGCATATGGTGTTTCTGCAAATGCTAGGTCAAGGTTGCTCAAGTGAGAAAAATAGGTCAGTTATCTCTCAGACTTTACCGTGTAAACTTCTGATCAGAGCTGGCAAAAGTGTAGTAAATGTTTGTGCAATCTGCTTTCTGCTTGCTGCCCAGGTGCAGGGGAAAACCATGGAGCTGTGGTAAGGCTTTGGGTACAAATAACTTGTTATTGCATTAAATATTTTCATTTTCAGAATAAATATTTTGATTTAGCATTTGAGATGTCTCTGTGTCAATGCTGCTCAATAGAAACAGAAGGCTTGCAAGGAGCCATTGTCCTTTTTCAATTTCCCTTATTTTATGCATATAATGAAGAACCAATTTCTTAATTTTTCTGTAGTCTTTTAGATTGGAGCATTTTTGAAATGAGACATAATTTTTTTTTCTTTTTACTTGCACTGTGAACCCGTTTAAACGTTACATGCTTAGGCCTGAAAGTGGTGACTGAGAGCAGCCTTTGAGGTTGACGATTCATGGCATTCTATGGTGCATGCAGAGCTGTTTCTGTTTTATGTTTCTGTTTTTATTCTGTTTTAGAATCCTCTTCATGCTACCACTTCTTCCAAATCTGTCACTGTAAGTGAATAGGTTTGTGAGGAGGGCTAAAAGGAAGCAGGAGGAACTGAAACATTGCATATAAGCAATATGCCTCTCCCCATGTGCTTAACTCTAGACACTGCATGTCCTGTTCCTAGGCTGGGCAGGGAAGGGTGAGGGGCTGAGCTGGACGTCAGTGTTGATGTGCACTGTGTCAAAACCACATACTTTGTTAACAGGTGTTTTATGTAATACATACTGATGCTTAAATTAGCAGGAAATTGTCAAATCTGGATTGTAAATGCCTTTTGGAAAGGTAGCACACACACTTTGTGAGAGCTCATGAATCTGGCTGGTATTCCTTGCAGTTAATCACTCATTTCATGTTGATTAGGTACTTCCACAGTCATGTGTCTGGTATGGAGAGTGTGGAGTTGCATCTGGAGACAAGAGATACAACTGTGCTTATGATGGACCACCAATTCCATTACCAGAGGACGGCTATGACTTAATGCAGGTGAGCTTCTTTTGTAGATCTACTGTTAAAAAGTAATTCTTCTACACTTTAGAGTTCTCTGTAGCGTTCTGTTGGACCTGCTTTATGGCCTTTAGCTTTTTTATCTTGACTTGATGAGAAAGTCAGCAGATTATCTTTGATTCCTCAGGTAAAGTTTGTAGCCCCACCTGTGTGAAGGTGATATATCTTGGTTTCTTTTCAGACAAGTCTCCAAAACATGTAATCGACAGGCTTTCATGAACATAACTGTAAATATAGGATTACTGCATTTCCCTGCATGTTTTCTTCACTGCTTGGAGCACTCTTCAGTCAAACTGGGTTTTTAGGACTCTTAAACTGTGGTACATTCTGCAGTTATGCCCTTATGATCTCTAAAGGACAAGACTAAACTATGTTTTGCATCAGATGATCGTTCCTGATCTCTTCCTTAAACAGGAAGGCAGTAACTGGCACCCACTCAAATGGAGCAAACTTGAACAAAGTTCAGTCTCCTTAGCTGTGCCTAGTGTGAGAACATATTTCCTTATCTGGGTTTTAGCTGTCAAAGAAGTGACCAAAACCAAAGTAAAAGTAGAGTTTGTATTTCATGCACAATATAGGATGATATTGCCAAACTTGCCTTCTGGCAGATGATAGTTCAAAGCTTTAAAGTGTGAAATAGCTATGGAGTTAAATAATGGTTTGGCTGTTGGCAGGAGTGCCTTAAACATGTGTATGAGCTAGGTACTGCTTTGTACTATTTCTGACGACTCAGTGCACAGTTCTTTGTATGTTGTTACCACTTGTACTTGTGTTAAATGCATTTGTCTCTTCTATGAAATGGACGTGAAATACTTCTTCCAGGTAATCAATGATTTTTGTGGTTAGTGGCATCCTGATACTATCCAGAACATATACTAGAGGATAAGCTGCAGGAATGCTTTCAGCTTGGATAAACATGTATTGCCCTCTTACTAACAGACCGTGAAATACCATTATTCTATATATGGACCCTGGTGACTAAAGATCATCTGAAGGAGCTTTTAGAAGGAAGTGGTGCCTTGAATAAGAAAATTTACTCTTCTCCTTATTTTCTAAAGAATCTCATTGGTTAGACTGATTATTTTTTTCTATGCATTTCTCAGAGCAACAGCTACTGTTTTCTAATATATGTTGAAGCAGAACACATGACTATAATGAGTTCAGAAGTCTTAAACATACATATTTCCTTCCCCTCTCATCTCAATACTGTTTTTATTTAAGGAACTCTGTCCAGGTTTATTCTTTGGCAATGTCAGCGCTTGCTGTGATGTTCATCAGCTTCAAACTTTGAAAAACAACTTGCAGCTGCCTCTGCAGTTTCTCTCCAGGTATGATAATGAATGGCAAAGCAACCAGAGCTTTGTAATACAAAAAAAGCACATTAAAGTGTCATCCATTCAAGTAAACTATAGACAAGGTGGTGATTTCATCTAAAGGCTTGTGGAAGTACATAATTGGAGAGACTTTATCAGGAAGCTTTAGTAGTGTGAGACAACTACTTGCAGTCTGGATTCACTTGTTTGGTAGGATAAATATTATTTTATCTTTACTCAAGCTATTGTATTTGTAATGAAGCCTTCAGAAGAGTGTGACATACAGTACTGTTCAGTGTTCTTGTTCCAAAACAAGTTGTCCTGCTAGCAGCAGTTAAGTTTTGCTCTAAATTCTAGTCAAATTCTACATGTATCTGCTATATGAGGTAGGCAATTTTGCTAGTGAATGTTGTTGATGCTAGTGATGAGTATTAAGCAATTTTAAGCACCCATAAATGTTGCATTGCTAATTAAACATTTGCAGAGCTTAAATATTTAGTTCTGTCACTCTGTGTAAGTCAAATCAGATATGCCTTGCATCTTTACCTCTTAATCTGATTACTGTTCATTGACTTTCCTACCCAGATGTCCATCATGTTTTTACAACTTGGTAAATCTCTTCTGTGAACTGACTTGCAGTCCAAATCAATCTGAATTTTTAAATGTTACAAGCACCATACCTTATTATGATCCAGTTTTAAAAGAGAACAAAAGTAGCATTACAGAGTTGCAGTACTTTATTGGAGAACAATTTGCAAATGGTGAGTAAACAGTGTAATAGTTTACACAGGTTTTTGTCAAAGTAGTAAGACCAATGCTTTCCCAGGAGGATTTGGGAGGGGAAAACATCTTTGACTGTCTTTTGAAGTTTGAGGCATAAAATAGGTACCATTAGGTCCCTTTGAAGCTATTTGAAATTCTGCCTAGGTGGGAGATGTTATACTGACACTGTTAATAACAGTAGTTAATAACACAGACTGGGCATCTGTACAAGTGGTTAGTAGCTGATAACTTTGATAACTATAAATTGAGAAAAACAATGTTGTTACCAAATACTGATGTCCAAAGCCTACCTGACATTGAAACTGTCTGGTAAGTATGACAGTGAGGTTTGTACACGGTGCACTACCGTGGTTCTCCATGAGGCAGTTATTGCTCTTGAAATGCACTGTTCTAGTCCTTTGTCAAATTCAAAGCTTGTTTTTTCTAAGAAAAAACAAATTTAGACTATTTTGGTTACAGAGCAAGCTTGAAGTACTAATTCTGTCTTTGTACGCTTTGTGTAATAACCTTTAATCAAGTTATGAGACACTTAAGTAATATATGGCCTACAGGTCAAAAGTACCTTAAGTATTTATCATAACTTTCCCTGAAAGGAACTTTAAGTACTGTTCCCTCCCAAACAACAGATCAGTAATACAGATTCAGATGGCCTACTTGTAGTAGTTTCTAACAAAGCATGTAACCTTGAATATTGTAAATAAAACTGAAAGCATTTATTTCACCAGCTTAAGATGAAACCTATAAGCATGTTAGTTGAACTTGGGTCTTTAGTTATTGGAAATACTTGGAATACTCACTCAGGTAATAATGTTAGTTTGATGACTCTTCTGTCTTCATGCACTCTTCCTAGCAATGGGCAATACATGCAAAGATGTGGAGGCTCCATCAAGTAATGTTAAAGCACTGGGGCTGCTGTGTGGGAAGGATGCCAAGGACTGCAATGCGACCAACTGGATTGAGTACATGTTTAGTAAAGATAATGGACAAACTCCTTTCAGCATTATTCCTATCTTTTCAGGTAAGAAACTGGGTAGTCCTTGTCTTGCAAAGTTTCTGTCGAAGACTATGTGCTATAGCTGGTATACAGCTTTGTTAAAAGACTGCTCAACAATGAATGCCTGCAAGTCAGAGGCTTTCAAAGCAATGTAAGATGATCAGCTTCACTTTTGATTTCTGCTTGGAAGTCATACTTAGTGCTTGTTTTGTATGCAACTTCTTGCTGTATGGACCTCAAACTCATTAAGGGAGGGACTGAGCTTAGGCATCTGGGTAGCTGATATTCCTTGAGAAACTAGAGCAGTATCCTGGTCCTTTAAGATCTTTTTGTAAGGAAATTGTTACACATTTGACAATCTGAGCAGATGAGGGTGATGACAAATCCTCACTGGGGTGATAGAAGTATAAGCTTATTAGTTTTACATACTGGAGTGTTCTAAAACATGACTAGTCATTTAGTTAGTAGAGAACGGTAAATAGTCAGTATCTGCTGTGGAAAAGGCAGTGGCTGCTTTGGCTGTAAGACCGAGAAAAGCTACTCTTTATAGATGCTAGATGGTTTCATAGAAGGGGTTAATTTATTTAACTGGGAAGCTTGTGTTGTGAAGGTCTGAATTTTTAGTTGGCTCTAAACTGGCTCTGCAACTTGTGATTTGTCATAGACGTTCCTGTCCATGGAATGGATCCTATGAACAATGCTACCAAAGGCTGTAATGAGTCCATGGATGATTCAACCGGACCATGCAGCTGTCAGGACTGTTCAATTGTTTGTGGTCCTAAACCTCAACCCCCTCCATTGCCTGCACCTTGGCTTTTGTTTGGTTTGGATGCTCTGTATGTCATCATGTGGATCTCCTACATGGGATTTCTACTCATATTTTTTGCACTGGTTTTTGGAATCTGGTGTTACAGGTAAAACATTCAAAATGCTCAGCTCTGAAAGTTACTTGCCTTCAAAACTTCATTTACCCAAGACAATTCTCATGTCTTGACTTTTGGCTGGGTGAAGAAGTAATGTTCTGTGGTAGATGCTTATATGTAGAAGGATTGTTTTGACACCTAAAAACCACGTGGCAGGAAGTGAGTGCAGAAGTCAGTTTTTAACTGTAGCTGCAAGACGCAAACTGAAAATTGTCATAGCCAGGAACTTGAAAAGTGTGGGGAAATGCATGTATCCACTTAATCTGATTATTCTTTACCACAAAATTTTAACATCAAAGCCTCAGTTTAGCTATATCTGTTTTTAGATGGTATGTGTCACAATACCAGAGCACTGCTTTTCAGGAGCAGTGAACTGCCTTTATACTCAGATATCAAGTTCTCTGGAAGCTGTGGGGTTTTGAAATGCTTAAGACCAGGTCAGCACACTAAAACTAGTATCTTGGAGAACCCATACGACTAAGAATGCGGTCCTGTTCTCTTCCTCCAATCGCTTGTTCCTTAAGTTCTAATTGGAATGAACTGGAAAATTGTGAATGAGGGGCCACATGCAGCGTCTCATTAAAACCTCTGTTACTTCTGGCTGCTGCACATGCAACAAAGTGTTAAACAAATCATATTTTGTCAGGACATGCGGCTGAGGGGAGAAGAGTCTTTGTAAGTTTGACTTGGTTGGGTTGTAGGAATTTGATTCAGGATCAGTGGGAAAGTTCAAGTTGGTTGTAACTTAGCTTTCCTGCAGACCAATACTTGTAACAAAACAGTTACCACCCCATTGCAAATTAAGTCATGAAGACTTTTCCATAGTTTCCTGTTCTGAAAAAACACCCCAAACAAGTGAAAGCTGAGCCTTCAGTGATCATAGCTTTTTGTAAAGGGCAATACACAAGCTTCTCTCTGCTTTCTGATACTTGCTGCTAAAACACATAAGTAGTTGTAGGTGTAAATGCTTTGATGTGGGTGCCCTAGCACTGAAGACCTATTCATATTTCTTTTTCAGAGGGTTCCACTATCTGATAACCTTAAGTATAGTTGTACTTCGCAGTGCGACTTTAATATTTAGCTATGACCAGGAATCTGAAATTCCTGTGTAGTAAGAATTATATCTGTGTGGAAAAGGGTAGTGGATACAGCAAACTTACACCTTATGCTTATGCATGTTTATGCTCAGCCTTATGTTACTGGGCAACTTGCATGGTAAACTACCTGAAATAACAGGGGTATTGGAGATGTCTGGTTCATAGCCCGAAACACCCTACTGTAATTGGAGGTCTGATTAGATTAGCATGAGGAGGCTATTGAACTTCTCTCCTGCTCTGGGTATCAGGAATGAATAAAGCAATAAAAAGTGTATCATAATTGTTCTGTGCTTTAACTTGCTTGTCTTCAGGACAGGAAGAAAGTACCTTACAACAACCCTGTGCAGTGCTACAGACTAGGAGAAGCCTGGCTGGAAAACTGCCAGGAGGAGAAGGACCTGAGGGTGTTGGTTGATAACTGACTGAACATGAGCCAGCAGTGTACCCAGGTGGCCAAGAAGGCCAATGGCATCTTGGCCTGTAGCAGAAATGGTGTGACCAGCAGGTCCAGGGAGGTTATTCTCCCTCTGTACTCAGCACTGATGAGACCGCACCTCGAATACTGTGTTAAGTTCTGGGCCCCTCACCACAAGAAGGATGTTGAGGCTCTGGAGTGAGTCCAGAGAAGAGCGATGAAGCTGGTGAAGGGGCTGGAGAACAAGTCTTACTAGGAGCATCTGAGAGCTGGGGTTGTTCGGCCTGGAGAAGAGGAGGCTGAGGGGAGACCTTATTGCTCTCTACAACTACCTGAAGGGAGGTTGTGGAGAGGAGGTTGCTGGCCTCTTCTCCCAAGTGACAAGGGACAGGACAAGAGGAAATGTCCTCAGGTTCCGCCAGGGGAGGTTCAAGCTTGACATAAGGAAAAAATTCTTCACAGAAAGGGTCATTAGGGAATGGAATGGTCTGCCCAGGGAGGTGGTTGACCTACCTTCCCTGGAGATGTTTAAAGTGCGGGTGGATGAGGTACTGAGGGGCATAGTTTAGAGATTGGTGGGAATGGTTGGACTTGATGACTTGGTGGGTCTCTTCCAACCTGGTGATTCTATGATTCTGTACTTATTCCTTGCTTCCCCATTTCTTCAGGCTAAGTAGGTGTAACTTAAGCAGTTTGACTAATGAAGTCAAATACTTCTTAGGTAGAAATATCTTGCAAATGTTATTACTTTTACAACTATTGTTATGTTAAGTTGTGATCAATTTAAAGGGATTCTGTGCTGTTAATGATACTGATATAACATGGCTTTAAGCTGTTCCAACGGATCATGAAGCTGGCGAACACTGTTCTTGAGTGGGTGGTTGTAAGAAGAACACGGTCCCTATAGATTCTGGAGGATTCATATATCAAAGTCATCACTAACATTGTGCTTTATCCTTACTGTCCAACCTCCAAAGGATACATTTTCTGGGGAGCAGGGTAACATAGCTTTTTGTCTTGCAGGAGGCGGCACTTTGTCTCAGAATACACACCAATTGACAGCAATGCAACTTTTCCTGTGAATTCCCATCATGACAATGGTATGTCTTGGATAAGAGTAATAGATTCATTAGAAACTCGGCTTAAGTGCATTCCCTTTCCTGTCAGTGGGCTCTGGAATTTTAGCTTTCTTAAGCCATATAATCCTTTCTTAGAGGGCTCTATCTCAACCTCTCTGAAACGGCCAGTTATGGCCTGTAACTCAAAAGAGTAGGACTCAATCTGTTTTGCTGGATTGAAAGCTCTGGTTGGAGTTGTTTGGTCTAGCTATGCTAATGGGAAGTTCTGGAATGCTTTGTAACTAGGGGTGAATGGGGCAGCATGTATTCATTCAAAACACCCTATGTAGCAGCTGAATTGGCTCATTCTAATGCTTATGTATCTTCTAGCAGTTTCCTGTCTTTATTTGCTGTACCTACTGCTGTCAAAGTCAAGTTTGCGTTATAAGGGGCAGTGTTAGGCACAAGGTGGTTTCTGCCCCCTTGACCTCAGTCAGAGATTGGTTCCTGGATCTGACCATCAGTGTAGCTGTAGCTTCCAGTGCTTACTATAAACAGAGCTAGAATAAAATTTCATCTTCACTAGTAGACTTAAAGAAAATGCTGCTTAACTGACTTCTCAAGCATTTACTTCTATGTCTTGTTCTTACAGGGAAAACTACCTGTGGTGAAAGGCTTGGTGCAAGATTTGAGGATGGTCTAAAGATGACATTCACATCATGGGGGGCTTTCTGTGTCAGAAATCCACGTCCTGTTATCCTGTTCTCTGTGGTCTTCATTGCAATGTGCTGCTCAGGCTTTGTGTATGTTAAAGCAACTACAAACCCTGTAGAGCTCTGGTCAGCCCCAAGCAGCCAAGCTCGCAAGGAGAAGGAATACTTTGATGCACACTTTGGGCCTTTCTTTCGTACTGAACAACTTATTATTCAAGCACCAAACAGCCATCCAGACATCTATTCGCCTTACCCATCCGGAGCAGATGTACCTTTTGGGCCTCCACTTACCAAAGACATTCTGCATCAGGTAATTCAGAATTCAAGATCAAAGGCATAAACATACAGAACGAGTATAATCATGTGGAGTTAGCTTTCAGCTGTAATGCCATATCTATCAAAACAATCACTAGATAGTCATATTAAAAATCCTAGTCTTTATCTAAAAGTTTTTATGCTGAAAACCTTGTCTTCTGACCTCTTCAATTATGGGTAGACTTGCAGGCTATGTCCCAGTAAGCATTTTTAGTGTGAAAACAGAAATAATTATCTTTAGTTGTGTGCTTCTATTGTTGTGTGCCACTGCCTATGGGAATTTACAGGAACATAGTGTGCACTTGAGTCTTGTCTTGCAAGGGAAATGCTTTATTGTGCTCTTAAACTGTAGTTTGCTTTGTTTTACTTCAAGGTGCTGGATTTGCAGGATTCTATTGTCAACATAACTGCTTCTTTTGAGAATGAGACTGTAATGCTAAAAGACATTTGCCTGGCTCCTCTTGCTCCCTACAACAACAACTGCACTATACTGAGCGTACTCAACTACTTTCAGAACAGTCATTCTGTTCTAGATCACACTATTGGGGATGAGTTCTTTGTCTATGCTGACTACCACACTCACTTCTTATACTGTGTTCGGTAAGCAGTACGTTTATATGTTTTTTCCAAAATACAGGTATTTGTACTGGCAAACAAAACTAGCTAGTTCACTGCTTCCTTGAAGTTTTTCTTACCTATTTTAAAGCTTGCAGTACTATGTGGAACTGTAGATTACTATAGGTTGCTTGTGTTTGTGTCTTAGTACTCCATCAGGAATTACTTTTTAGTCAGGTTTCCAGTTAAGCTTGGTTTGGTGTGCATATTGGTTCTCATTTACTTTAGATGTGCTTCAGACACTTTGGAGAAGCAGAGTTCTGTAAGAGAAGACAGTTTCAAAGCTTCCATTTAGGTTATTGTTCAGTTGTCTTAGAAGCTATAGGGAAGATACTTTAAAATGTATTTAAATTCAAAGCAAATATAGCAGAAGGGCAAAGTATCACTAGCAATCCTACCTGATTTCTCTCTTCATAATCCATTATAGCATGAGAGCTTTTTACTTCTGAGAGCTTCTTCTTTATTTTACTTCTATGATTCTTTTGTCCTGCTACGCCTCAGTTGTCAAACAGAAGCTAACAATTATTGCTGGTGGTCTCTTTAGGGCTCCAGCATCACTGAATGACACAAGCATGCTTCATGATCCCTGCTTAGGAACATTTGGTGGACCTGTATTTCCGTGGCTGGTGTTGGGAGGATATGATGGTAGGTGGCAAAACAGTATTACTTTTTGAAGTCTAGAGTGTACGTACTTGTGTGCTGTCTTTGGCACTAAAGGTGCTTTCTCATTTAACACAGATGTTTAAATACACTCTAGAGAAACTGAAGTTTGTTACATTTTAAGGATATTAAAAATAACTTTATTTTTAAAATTACTTTTCACTAGATCGATGCTCAGATTGAGGGCAGACTATTCTGGAAGTGCAAAATGCAAGCATGTTGCATGTCACATTGACAAGTATGCAAATGTTCAGTCTTCCTTGGGCCTGCTAGAGGATCTCTAGTTTCTGGAGACTAGATAAAGTCAATTTGAGATACTTCGTGTTGTCTGGGATGGGCACGTGTCTTGCTTTTGAGTTAGGGTAAAGTTTTGTCACTGATCTGACAAAGCAGTTGGAATAAATTAAGGTGTTCATAAAGGATATAATTCTGTAATTATTCTGAAGCTAGAGTTCAAGCAATTTATCCAATTAAACGTAACTCGATAGTACTTTTGTGTTTGATATATCTAAACCAGCCTTTGAAGGCAAGCACTTGTAGATTGAACTACGGAGTTTGTACTTGCTTTAGGTAAAATCTAACTATACAAGAGGTGCATGGCGTTTAGGAAACCACATCCTATTTCTCATTAGATGGGAAGTCATAACCAGTGGTTATATAGCTGCCCCTCATCTAACCATGCAACAATTTAATGTTGGGTGCAGTGAACGTGGTAAATAATGAATATTTACTTTTGAAGACAATTTGGAGTGCTTATTAGTTTCTGTTCTTATTTCAGTAGTGTGTTTGAGAACTCACTGTTGTTAAGCAGATTGCATTTAATAGAATTATAGGGATGGGATTGCTTTGGACAATACTCATTTTAAGCTTAATTGTACAAGCCTGTACCAGAATGTAAGTTTCATAGTGCCTCACTCTTTTTTTTCTTACTCTATAGATGATAATTATAATAATGCTACAGCTCTTGTCATTACTTTTCCTGTCAACAACTACTACAATGACTCAAAAAAGCTAATGAAAGCCTTGGCATGGGAAAAAGAGTAAGTAGATTTCCTGTATTCTGAAATGCATATATTACTTAGAGCAGCTTTAAATGTATATCAGAAACACCTGTAAGGTATTCACAGTTTCTCAAGTATAACTAAAGGGTGTTTTGAGAGGCACCAAAACCAGTTACAGGCAGACTGTACTGGTCTAAGACTTCTGTTTTATCTGGTATAGTTCACTTGCTTTGAGGGCATAGGTTCTAGTCATTGTAGTAACCATCTAGTCCAGTAGTACCTGCTGATAAGTAACTTTAGAGAGGATTTGATAGATTTTATTTTGGCTAGGATAACACGGGTAAACTCTTGAATCCACTGGATCATTAACCACAAGTGGAAAGGTCCAGCATTATCCTGAAATTCTTAAATGTTAGTTTTTAAAAGCATCTTCCAGATGAGGCTTTAAATCTTTCATCCCCATCACCGTTTTGAAGAGCTGATTGTTGCCTTATGGAGGCCAACTGCTCTGGTCGACAGTTCAGATAAAAAATACTGCTCTAGAAACTGAGACTAAGTACAACTAGCGTTTACATGTGTCACAAGCACCTGTCCGGTCAGGGGAACTGGAGTAAGGACTGATAAATTGTTCAAGTGCTGTAAGCAAACTGCTTGAGGAAAACTGCATTTACACTTTGAAGTAGCTTAGACTTATGCAAGATACCTGGTTGTCCTCATGTTTCAGCATAGTGCATTTCTAATGCTTGGAGTAGAGTTCTAGGAATGTGTAGCCAATGCACCTCTTCTGAAAATGAGGAAGGTCCCTCAGAGTACTACCGGGCCACAGTGCAGTCTTTGTACCACATGAATGATTGAAATTTGCATTCAGCAGACTTCTTAGTATATCTAATATAAGATGTCTTATCCTTTAAAGTGTGACTGACACTCTGTCTCTCTTTTTTTTTTTCTTTTAGGTTTATTAACTTTTTGAAGAACTACAGTAATCCAAACTTAACTATATCATTTTCTACTGAACGGAGTATTGAAGATGAAATCAATCGTGAAAGTCAGGGGGATGTTGGCACTGTGTTGATAAGCTATATTGTAATGTTTGTGTACATCTCTATAGCGTTGGGACATATCCAGAGCTGTAGAAGACTGCTGGTATGTGTATAGTTCTCTTTGCTATAAACACTGAAGCTATGGCTTGCTGAGTAGTTCTTAGCTTTGAGTGGATTAAATGTTTTTGCAGAATGCTCACTTTCAATCTTGTCTTAAAGCACTGGGGAGCTGCTACGGGAAGCATTGTCCTTTTTGTAATACCTGACAATTCATGTGTTTCATAGCCTCAACTAAGTCTGTTTTGACTTGAAACATGCAGTTAACTTAAGCTTTAATGCATAAGCTTCAAGGGTTGCTTTTATGTATCTGGATCTTCAAATGAACCAGAAAAGTAAACTCTATTAACTGAACTAAGAATATTTTTTTTTATCTTTGGTATAATCTGTCCTGTGATATGATGCTGGTTTGGTTGACAGTCATTAAAACTTTTTTTAGGTGGATTCAAAGATCTCCCTGGGCATTGCAGGCATCCTGATTGTACTGAGCTCAGTGGCGTGTTCTGTAGGCATTTTCAGCTACTTTGGAATCCCACTGACGCTGATTGTGATAGAAGTAATTCCATTTTTGGTGCTGGCTATTGGGGTGGACAACATTTTCATTCTAGTCCAGACACTTCAGGTATGTATTCTTTCGTACAGACTCATGCCTCTTATCTTTGAAGGCCATAACTTGGAGTAAAAGGTCTTCTGCGTTCCAATTCTCAGCCCAGTCTGAGCAGCTCTGGACTCTCACAGGACTATCTGGTGGTCTTTAAGAGAGCTGATATTATAGAATTGTAGAATAGTTTGGATTGGAGGGGACCTTAAAGATCATCTAGTTCCAGGGATGGGGCATCCACAATGTCCCTGGGCAACTTATGCCAGTTCCTCACCACTCTCATGGTGAAAGAATTCTTCCTTATGTCTTGTATGTACATTCCACACCAATACCCCCTACCTCCAAAAAAAATATTAAAACATTTGCTTTTCCTTACTGCTGGTTGTTACCAAATTCATTTAAAATAGTTACTGGTCCACATACTAATGATTTACAAACAAATAGTATCTTTTACATCCTTTTCTGGTAGTTGTAGAGCTTGACTACTGTTTTGGTCAGTTGTCATTTTAGTATATTGTGAGCAGTAATCATGGATTAAGCTACATACTAGAGACCAGGGACTTCTGACAATAAGTCTTAGTGGGTAATTCGCTTTCTAATTTGACAGACTTGATAATGCACTGAAACAGGCACTGCCTCCAGCAACTGTGTGGTTTTGGCTGAAGTACTGAATTGACATCAAACTTAAAATACAATTTTAAGGCAACAAGGGGCATTCATGCTGCTTTTGTATTTAAAAACAACTCCAGACTTTCTGTATCTAACTATGTTAATGCAGTGAAAACAATTAAAAGGTATTTTTGGATGTACTGAAAGTGTGGTTTTCTGAGCCATATGAAAGCACTTCCAGTTGCATGATTCCCAGTGATAATAAATTATTGCTTTAAAACAGAGAGATGAGCGGCTTCAAGGTGAAACTCTGGATAAACAGATTGGCAGAGTCTTGGGAGATGTGGCACCCAGTATGTTTCTCTCATCTTTTTCGGAGACTGTGGCATTCTTTCTTGGTAAGACATCTGTAATATTTGAAGCTAAGGGCCTTATCAAAGCTGCGTGGGGTAAGAATAAATGCAAAACTAAAATATGAAAACAAAACAAGAATAGGGGAGGTTTATCTTAGTTGTTCATTGCTATAATCAAGTTTAATTTCACTTCTGCTGAGGATAAGCATTGCAGTAATTGGACTGGCATCATTAAAAGATGCAGTTCTGAATCTGTCAAGCTCTTCTGCTTGAAAAGCTGGAACTTTTTACTGATTTGTAGTGACTGACAAGTCTAGATTTGACCTGAGTGGTATATCAAGTTTCAGTGTGTACTAGCTCTTATGTCTTGCTACTGCTTGGAAAAATGCCCCTATGGTAGATGTTTGAAGTTCACTCTTATAGTATGTTAAAGGCATAGATTACATTGTTACCCTTCAGGTATTAAGTGGTAGCCTTTCATAATGAGCTTGTTTACTTGGAGTGTAATTTTCCATTGGTTTAACTTGCATTGAGTGGTTTAATATTGAAACAAGATCTTGCTTGAAAGTACCCCTTGAACTATACTCTGTTATTCAGCCTGCACAAAACTAGTAACTTCAGACCCAAGAAACTTCTTAAAACTTTGCACAACTGTGATGCTGTTAAACAGGTCAGAGACAGCAGTTGTAGTCTGGCTCATATCAGCTGTTTTCATTACTCAGGAGAGAAATGTATTTTGTCCTGCTAACTCTTAGATTGGGTATCTGTTTAGAAAATGCTCATGCATTTCTAAAGAAAAGGGAGCTTGCTTGTTTAACAAACTGGATTGCTTCCTTCAGGGACACTGTCTACGATGCCAGCTGTTCGCACATTCTCCCTTTTTGCTGGAATGGCTGTGTTCATAGACTTTATTCTTCAAGTCACTTGCTTTGTAAGTCTCCTAGGCTTGGATATTAAGCGTCAAGAGGTGAGTATAAATACATCTGTAACTGCAGTGTAATACAGATGGTGTTTTCAGCAGAACTGTACTAAACCTCTCACATTTAATCAATTTTCAGAGGAATAGACTGGATATTTTGTGTTGCATCAAACACAGTGAAGAGATGAGTGGAGTCCAACGTTCTGAGAGCATCTTATTTTTGTTCTTCAAAAATCTGTTTTCTCCATATCTTCTGAAGGACTGGATGAGACCAATAGTAGTATGTATACACTGTTTACAGTAAGCAGTCATCTAAACTTGAGTAAAAAAGTAGTGAGCCTGAAAGTCTTGTACTGACGAAGGATCTTCAGCATAATGAAATAAAGCTTCTAGGATTTTTTGCTTTTGGCGTTAGTATTGGAATAAGCTTTTGTAACAGCAAGAGTATTTCTAGTAAATAAGGTGTGCATAGCCTTGGATTGTTCAAAGTGCAGATTTAAAAGCTGAATTACTGACAGTCAAATCACCTTTTTTAAATGCCAAAAATCAACACTTGTTGGCCTCTACACTGCATTAATCTAGAGTGGTGTTGTTGAACCTGTGATTCAGCTTAAGGTAACTGTGATTATTTACAGCAGGTGTTCGGCATATCTTTTACTGCTGCCTTCCAAGTATAAATTTTCCCTTACAACTCCAAAGCAAACTCCGAGTAGCTAGGTTTTACTGTCACTGTTGTACTAAGCCTGGATAGTCAATCCAGAGGTTCTTTGCATGGTTCCTATTAACCTGGTGAATTACTTCCAATACTTGTTATTTCTGTGCAGTTCTCACTTCCATGAATTCGGTTTTTTTGCAGATAGCAGTGTTTGTGGGTGTTCTGTCGTTCAGCACAGCAGTTATGCACAATGTAGAGATCGGACTGGATCAGACTCTCTCAGTGCCAGATGTAAGTCTGAAGCTCATGTTACTCTTCAGCAATTTGTGGCTGAATTGAAACCTTTCTATCTCATTGTGCTATCTCAACATTATGTAATAGTAACTCAAAACTTTCCATGTAAGGATTCCTACGTAATGGATTACTTCAGCCAGCTCAGCAAGTACCTGCATGCAGGTCCTCCTGTCTACTTTGTCCTGGAGGAAGGGCACAACTACACCTCTTTGGAAGGGCAGAACATGGTGTGTGGTGGAACGGGATGTAATAATGATTCACTTGTTCAGCAAGTCTTCGATGCTGCAGAAATTAGTAGCTAGTAAGTCTTTGATTTTTTCTGTGTAGTCACATGGAAGAGACGTAACTGACCAGTGCATCCTTTAAATTTGAGCTCAGCTGTTGATTTTGCAACTGACACTCCATCATACTTGATTTATACTGTGGTTTTGGGAGGGGATGGGAGAGAAGAAACTGGCGATCTCATAAAACAAGGATAAAACCTGACTGTGGGATATATTGATGTGCTTGGATTTGGAAAAGGGGCTTGATCCTTTGAGGAATCTGGGAATGGTAGGAAGAAAAACTCAGGAAAACCTCTCAGTATGGTTAAGCTCTCCTGGAAAACAACTTGCATGCTCAGCTTCTAAACTTATTGGATAAACCAGCCTAGCAAGACTAAACAGGAATTGTATCTGGGATTCAGTAGCTAACAACTGAAGAAAGTCTCTTCCTGATTCCTTCCACTGTAGTTCAAGTCATTTTACTAGAACCATACGGAAGGAGGAGCCTTACTTGAAAACTGAGGCAGCTATATCTGGATGAGTATGGGGCATAGAGCGAATGGGGAATGGAAAGCTGAGCTTGGTAGTGGAATTGGAATGCAGGGAAGTTTCTGCTCTTTGCTCACTGCAGTATTACAAGTAAGGCTAGCTCTTGGATAGGGTACTGGAGCAGGGACTAAGTAGGTTGGGCCAGAGTGAGTTGACATGGTGTAAGTAAACACTGGAGAGATTAAGGGCTGTGTTCTCGAATGAAGCGTAAAATTACTGATGATGGATATGTTACATTATTTTATTAGCACGAGGATAGGCTATGCCCCATCATCCTGGATTGACGACTACTTTGACTGGGTGAAGCCACAGTCATCCTGTTGCAGAGTCTACAATACCACTGGACAGTTTTGCAATGCATCAGGTATTAGAATCTTGTTGCTAAGGGATTAACTTGGCTTATAAGTTTCACAGCCAAAACATTGTATCATGGTATAAGGCACCTCTTGAGTTGTCCTCTAATTTGTTTGAACTGCTGTTTGAGTGAACTTAAAATATTCTGCTGGAATGCTGCAGGTTGAAGACAGCCTACAGAGACAGCCAATGTAATGATTATTCAGAAAATAACTTCTTATAAAAGCTTTTATGCTTCTGCTTTCTTTAAGGCACACAAGCTTGGTGCTCTGTTTTTATATCCTTCAGTTTGATATAATTCTCATCAGGTCTCATGTAGATAGTGCACAATTGAGTTCTCTGGTAGCCCTTGCTAGTAATAGAAAGACTGCAAATTTTATGGAGATGGCTGATAGTTATTTCATCACTGAAAATGCTTTTTATGGAATTGCATCCTGTAGTATTGCATGTCAGAAGTTACTAGTGCTATGACAAAGAGTATTCAATCCTGTATCTGACCTTCCTGTATTTCTTCAGTCACTGATCCATCTTGCACTCGTTGTCGACCACTGACTCAAGAAGGCAAGCAGAGACCACAGGGTAAAGACTTCATGACATTTTTGCCGATGTTCCTATCAGACAACCCTAATCCTAAGTGTGGCAAAGGGTAAGAGCTGTGTTCTATGTATCTTACTTAGCCCATTATGTCAAAGAAACTTGCTCTGAAGCGTGACTTTGTCTGCATGGTTTGGTATCTAATGTCCTAAGAGTCATACAGACATTGACTTCTCACCTGCTTTATAGTATTTTCTGAAAAAAAACTAGAAAAACAAATGCATCAACTAAATGGAACAGCAGCTTTCCTCTGTAACAAGAAAAACTTCTGTAGTCTCTGTTCTATTATATCCTGTGTAATCTTGACGTATATTGTGCTCTGACGCTTTTATTCATTTTGGAAACGGTTAGAAACAAGATTCTAAGTTCTAAAAGCTTATAAATTTGAATGGTACTCACTGACATTGGCATCTAAAATGTTACTATGTTTATGTAGAGGACATGCTGCCTATAACTCTGCTGTCAACTTTATAAACAACAAAACTGATATTGGAGCTACTTATTTTATGACTTACCACACCGTACTGAAAACGTCATCTGATTTCATTGATGCTATGAAGAAAGCTCGGATTATAGCAGATAATATTACTGAAACCATGGGCATCAAAGAGAAGAACTACCGGGTGTTTCCTTACAGGTATCCTTAGATCTTCCTTGCCTTAGTGACAAATGCTCAACCTGAGGAACTGTGAAAAGGTACTGGTTAATAACGAGTCTCAGATTTTGTCTAACAGGAAGCAGTATAAAAAGTCTGGGATGTCTAGTAAAACCATGAAAATGCAACTTGCATCCACAGCACTAACTTCTCTTTACTGTGGTTGATAACTAAAATTGAGAAACCTGTCTGTCCTTCACTACCTAGGTAGCTCTCTGGCTTTGGCTTGGGCATGTTGTAGCTTTCATAGTAGAGCTTCATATTTCTTACTTAAGCAGATACGTTGGCCTGGGTTGTTGCAAGCTGTAATGTGACTGTATTGAGTTCAAACTGAAGTTCTTTAAACCTGAATCAAAGGCAGCAGTGATGTCAAGCTTGTCTAATGCTTGCGTGGTTCGTGTACTAAAGACTCTTCTGTAGAAGAGTACCACAATGAAATAGGGTTGAAATTAGCATTTCAGCTGTACAGATACTAATTGCTTTGCTTCTAAGAACCCTATCCATCCTGCTGCTTTTGCTGCATAAAGAATCAGTTCAGACCCTCTGCGGTTCCCTCTAAGGTATAGCCACTTATATTGAAGAATAGGAATTCCCCTGACTTTCAGAAAAAGCCTTTACTTGAAGTTAGTCCAGCGTTCTGTAGGAATCATTCCACTGATGCTAGGACTTCTGTAAGGAGAGAACTACTTGGGTTAGGTTCTGTGCCAAAGATAAATATTAGCATATAACAAGGAAGGTGGCTAACTACAACTTCTCCTCTTTCCACAGTGTGTTTTATGTCTTCTATGAACAATACTTGACAATTGTGCACGATGCTGTCTTTAACCTCTGCATCTCTTTGGGGTCAATATTTTTGGTGACAACTGTGCTGCTTGGTTTTGAAGTATGGGCTGCTGTTATAGTTTCAGTAACTATTGCTATGATAATCATCAACATGTTTGGAGTGATGTGGCTCTGGGGCATCAGCTTGAATGCAGTTTCATTAGTAAATCTTGTCATGGTAAGTTAACAAGACATCCCCCCTCCTTCTGTTTCAAAGTCTTGAGCAATTCTGTCTTGTATTCACAATACTGAGCAGTATCTTCTACTAAACTTTGACAGACGTTTGAACAGCAGTGGAACTACCTGAATACATCTGTGTGGTGTGTTAACAGGTTTATTCTGACCGTTAGTCCCAGTACTGATAACAGCAATTGAGCTGTAACCTCTACTGCATTTGGTGGTTGTGTTGCTGCTCTATAGGCTAGGTGCTGTTGCACATCAGCGGAGGCCATTCATGCTCATGTAAGAATCCGTAAGTTGTTGTGAAGGCTTCTGCTCTACTTACACTCTACAGTAGATGCATGATGTGCTAGCACCAGTATTCTCCCTGTGTTGATTGGTGAAACAACCTGGGCAGAGCGCCTTGGTGAAATGCTCCAGCACTTACGTTACTAATGGGTGAGTGCTGGAGCTCTGGCTTACTTTAGATCTGCAATGAATTTCTGGAGTGTGAGAAAGGTATGAGAGTAAACCGCTTCACCATGTTACAAACTAGGCCTATGATCGTGCAAGTCTATCTGCTAGACAAGTCTAAGATTTTCCAGCTGTTAATCAGTATTGTAAATTACTATTAAAACATCTTGATTTTAGGATTAAACCAAAATGTTAAACTCTGCTGTCTTCTTACGGTATCAAATCGGTGTGTATACTCAGTGCTACTCTAAAGCTGTGGTTTTGCAGCTAATATCTGTAAATTTACTTTAGCATTTGGTGTTCACGCACTGTATTGAAGCCAGCTTTCTTGAACATCAAGAAACTTTTGTCCTCCAAAATAGTCTCATTCTGATTCCTGTTTAATCTGATTTATTGCCCAGTATTAAATGCCTGGTGGTAAAATGCCATACAGTACCTGTAATGGCCTCTGTTAACCCAGTAATGCTGAGCTTGTAACTTCCAATAAAATGTTAACCCTATGAACGGAACTCAGGTGCTAAAAATGTCTTAGCCCATCTACAGCTCTGAGTAGAGACCTTACCATCAAAGTGTCCATCTAACTGATTTTTTCCATGTATTTTTCTTTTCACTTTCTAGAGCTGTGGTATTGCTGTGGAGTTTTGTAGTCATGTGACAAGAGCGTTCACTGTTAGTACTAAGGGCAGTAGAGTAGAGCGTGCGGAAGAAGCTCTGTCTCACATGGGCAGTTCAGTAAGTACCTACTGGATGGGGGGAGAAAAGAAGTAGCTAAGATCCAGCTTTACAGACTATGCCAATATCCTCAAGTCATAAGGATGGCCTTGCCTTTTCTTTTCAGAATACTGAATTAAAACTCTGAGATCAGCCTAGGCTTCTACTTGTAATAAGGATGATACAGACTTAAAATTGTCTGGTGTTACTGCTACCTATTAGTAGAGAACAGAGCTAAGAGATTAACCTTGAATTGTCTCATTCAAACTTTAAAGTGCTTCCCTCTCTTCCAAATACCCAAAGGTGACTAAGAAAGATGTTCTGACTATGGGATAGAATTGAAGATGTGGGAATGCAAACAAGGGTCAGTATTTAGGCAGTACTGGTATGTCCCTTAGTCAAAATAAGCAACCTGGATGAGGTTGGAATACTGTTCTGGTGATACATGTACTGGATCCTGGTAAGGATCCACATTGGAATACAAGTTACTTCAAGAATGGTTTTCCTCTGTTTCTACCTGAAGTAAAAACTAAACTAAAATGAGGTGGCTGTACAAGATTAGGGTGGATTTTTTCATTGTACTGAGCCTGGACTGTGGTGTCAGGTTCTAGTGAGACTAAACTTCTGAGTAGGTCTTGCATTTGGTTCTGAGGACTAACAAGTAAGGAGGGTACACGACATACAGGAGCCTCAAATTATGGAAGAATTTTAGCAAATGTTAAAAACTCAGATAGGGCTTCATGTAATCCATTTATCACTTAAACCCACTTTTTATTAACAGGTTTTCAGTGGTATCACGCTGACCAAATTTGGAGGAATTGTAGTACTGGCTTTTTCCAAATCTCAGATCTTCAAGGTGTTTTACTTCAGGATGTATCTAGCTGTGGTTCTGCTGGGAGCAACACACGGACTAATATTTCTTCCAGTTCTGCTTAGTTACATAGGTAAGATGTGACTTGTCTGCTCTACAACGCGCTTTAAACAAATAGTTGGCTACCTGTAGACACTTTCTCACCATAAAAATGGACAAAATTCTAAGTATAAAAAGCAGGATTTGAATGTGCCTGTAATTCAAGCAGCCAGTCTGCTGGAAAGCAAGGAGTGACAGCAGGCAGTGCAGGCTCAGTGCTGCACACCTGCTGGAGCACAGCCTGTCCCAGCTGTTTGCACCAGGCCAACCTTCGTGGAGGTGGCTGCTTGGCCCCTTGTGGCCTAACACACAGCAGTGTGATTCATGTCTCCAGACCTGGGGCTGGGATGGTGGGTGGAATCAATGGACCTGCTGTGGGGATGCTGTTCTCCTGCATTTGCAGAAGTGATATTCCTTTGCAGTAAGGATGGTCCCGATACTGTCCCCTTCGATGTGAAAATTCACGTGTATAGTGTAGTTTTGCCAGAGGAGGGTCAGAATTAGACATGAGGAAAAACTTCTTCACCAAAAGGTTTATCAGGCACTGGCAGAGCCTGCCCAGGGGAAGTGGTAGAGTCTCTGCCCCAGGAGGTGTTTAAAAGGCAAGTAGATGAAGTGTTTAGGGGTATGATTTAGTAGTGGGCAGATACGGTTGGACTCTATTATCTCAGAGGTGTTTTCCAACCTGGCAATTCTGTGATTCCAGTTCTTAAGCCTCAGTTATAACCTGCTTTTACTTAAGGGGGTTAAGGCTGATGGGGATTCACCTATTGCCCTTGCTGCTGCTGACAGCTATTAACAGCTGTGAGCAGAAGCTTGTTTCTGGGGGGTCATCAATGTTAAGCTGGACCTAGGCATCTGGGATCATGCGTGCTTCTTGATGACTGACTGATCCACTGTAATGCTGAAACTGGAATAACTGTTTTCTCTCTCAGGCCCATCAGTGAATAAAGCTAAAACTCAAGCTGCACAAGAGAGGAACAGAGGTACAGAACGGGAGAGACTCCTCTACTTCTAGTTTTTAACAGTGTTCAGTGGACTCCATGAACTGTGGCTTAGGCCCAACTCTTAAGAACTGAGGCGCAGCGATGATCTATGACTATCACACTGTAACCACCACTGACTTGACTCCCATACATAATACAACTAGAAGACAGCAGCTGCAGCTTTGGACATAGCTTTAAACTCAGGAGATGTTACTGCGTGTGGCTCGTGTAACAGTATTACTAAGACTAAATGCGTTAACAAGATTACAAAAACACTTCTGTTTTCAAGAGGTCTCATCTTTTTCTTCTAGAAACCTAAACCAGCTGCACTGCAAATTGAATAGCTTTTCTGTCAATGAAAGTGAGGTGATACGTATGAGAATGGGCTGCTAAACCACTGACACTAATTTTAAATGCAGGTCAATGCAATTTTTGTGTCTATTTTTAGGGGGAAGCCATCACAAGTTGTAATATTTTTAGTACTATTTGCCAAAATGTCTTGTATATACTTTATTATAAAATAGCAATTTTGTAGTTCAAAAATCTACTTAAATGCAATAAATTAAGTTTATACATTTCAGTGGAAGAGTCTTTCAGAATGTTGTAGGCTTCATGAGAGCTTGTTCTCCAAAAACTTGTTTGAAGAAGGTGACATGTTCTTCACAGTGCTCACCTAAGGAGGAGCAAAATAAAAGTGAACATTTAACTTTAAAACTCAAACTGAGAAGCAAGATAATGTAGTTTGATTTACCTGTTTATAAGGACTAATTCTTATCTTTAATGCCTTTGAGTCGGGAAATTTAACAACTTAATATCCTAGTGATTTAAAGGTAGCTACAGTCCTGTGACAGTTATTCATGTGGTGCAGGAGATGTCTGACCTAGTTCCTGTATCAAACCAGCAGATTCATACCCATTAGGGTTTTTACTACCAAGATATACGATCTTGTGGTGTTTGTGCCTACAGCTGATGTGGGAATTATGAGCATGTGTCTGGTTCAAGCAGTTTAGCCTGGTTTTTAAAGAGGAACTGTTGTATACAACAGGCCTTGAAGTTTGTAACCTATGCAAGCAGACAAGTGAACTCAAAGGTTTCTTGACCCAGTTTCTGGATTCAGGAGAAAGCACTAATTGGAGATTAATGCCTCTGCTAAACTAAGCAGTGAAAGCAACTTCAAGTAAAACAGGTTAGGTTTATCTATCTGCAAGTTCCTCGTGTGGCTCATTCTCTGTATTCCTGGGTGCAGCACACAAAGTGGGTAAGAGAAGTTACCTTTAAGCATAGTTCTGAAGTTAAGTCTAAAATACAGGCTGAAGTGCACCAGGAGTTTTAGCTTTATAATAGAGAGTAAACCAACTGGAAGCAAAACAAGTCTTAGTTCTGTTTGCATAACTAAGTATCTTGGTCTGACTGCTCATTGCTTACCTGGTGTGAAACTTGGGTTTCCTCGTAACCGCTGATTTCTTTGTTCAAAAAATCGGAATATAGTATAGAAAAGCATGTCATCTTCTGCTTGTTTTGCTGCATCAAGAAATTTGCGGGCTGAAATGCTGTCATGTCCTCCAATACCCCTGATGAACCTCAAGGCAGCCAAAACTTGATGTTTGGACAACAGAACTTCCACTATTTCATCATTTGCTGTGGAAAGTCTCTGTGAAGTCAATCACAGTTGTAAGACTATGCTGCTAACAAATGGCTTAGATGCTAGCTAGTCACTTCAAGCTTGGCCAGGTAAGCTGTTTGACAAGTCTAACCCACATGTGACATGGAAATGCTTACTTTTAACATGTCCAGAGAGAGCTGATGCGCAGGAGGGTAAATGCTTTCCAGGGATAGCAGCAGACAAGCCTAGGGCAAAAGTAGAAATAACCTTAAAATCAGGAGACTTCCCACCTCCCTCAGTAGTTTATTGAAGCAACTTGTCTTACATACCAAAGGTTTGGAGTCACTGAGCACGTGGTACTGCAGAAACTGATGGAGCATGTAGAACAAGTTGTGTTGAACAAGTGTTTTGATGACCAGCTCGTACAAGTAGTGCTGTGAATGCAGAAAGACGACCATCAATGGTATGTCTCAATGCCAGTTTTTTACAGTCTAGAAGATAGTATTGTACAGGACTCAAGAACATAACATGATGAGGACTGGTCTGAAACTCCATGCAGCTTCAGGGAGTGAGGTGCTACACTTGGCATCTAAGTACTTTACCTGAACTGCAATCTGGAATTGGTTAAGAGAGCGAATGTATTCCATCAAGACCGCTATAGTGAACTTATGAGGTGCTTCCTGGACAAGAGAAAAAAATGTTAGGTGGAACTTGCATAGCTTTCTCTGGTAACGACAACTCCACAAAAATCAACATCAAAAATAACCTAACCCCAACAATAAAGCCTTCTGCAGGCTATTTCACTCAAGTTTGCTACTGAGACAGCTGCCAAACCAGCACTTGAACTCACCTTCTTCTCTGTAAATACAGATAAAACGTGCGTGTACATATCAGACTGGTCAATAACTGCTTGAGTGCGGACTGGACGTTTCAAGAGTGGATTACTTCTACTCAGGCCTGCTTCTACTACCTACAAGGAGAAAGCTTTTTTGAAAGAGAACTAGTGTTGCAGTACAGTTTTAGTTACAGAGCAAATTCACATCTGTGGTCATATTATACTGGATGCTTTCTGTTCAGTGTGGGCTTCAGTATAATACTTAAAACTGCTTTTAAAATGAAGCTACTACTATCTGCCTCAAAGACAGGCACAGGCACTTGGCTTCAGGAAGCTTTTTGGTACATGGCTGTACTATCTATGTCTGTTAGTGCTTGAACTTAGTATTTTAACCAAAGTAATTCTGAGATGTGTCTAGTCTACATATGTTGTGCAGTGGTACAGTGTGCTGTCAGATCAGTGGTTTGGAAACTATTTTGATAGTTATTAGTTCCAAGTTGCTTTTTGTGCTTCTACCCCCTTCCTGCTTTCAGGCACCGAAGTATGTTACTTGTCATGCTGGAGATGAGCTATGCAGCATCTGCCACAACAGAATCCTAAGTGGGGGTCTTAGTGTACCTCGCGCAGTACTGGGAGCCTGGGGCAGCCCTAAGTTTCTTAAGTAGGAAGAAGCAGGTATTCTGCCTTCACCACGATGCAATCTGAAATGCAAATAGCATCATTCTGGCTTTGTAAGTTGCTGTAGCCAACATTGTTTACCATAGTATAGCTTTGCTCAGCTTCCAAGTATTTCTTATATTCATGATTCAGTTTGTCAAAAACAGTTGCAATCACAGACAGTGATCCCCTTTCTGGCTCACTGAGCACTGAAAAGATAAAAAGAAAAAAGAACTATTAAGAAATAATCAGGGGCTTAATGTTGCCTTTTTCAAAAGGTGATCTCTATTTCTAAAATTGATTCTAAGCTTTAAAGAAACACTTTTAGTCATGTCAGGTGTATTTTAACTAAAGGAGGGGAGCAGTTGAATTCTTCTATGTGATTAAGTCATTTCTTCTAGAATAATAACAGAGTAGCCCTTGCAAGTGACCTTTTACAGGACCACTCTAGCTTCAGAGGTGATCTCAAATCCAGGAACAGTCCAGCTAACTTGTGTGAGCATTTCTGAATAAACCCTATTGTACATTCAAGGTGCATACAAAGCACGTGAACTTACTTTGTGAGCATACAGACAGGATAACCATTTTGCATTCTTTTCTTTGAAGAAGGAAATCCATTAGTTTTCCTTTATCTGGCAAGAGGTTTACTACAGGCTCAAGTTTCACTTGAAGACTCCAGAGGTAACCTTGATTTGGAGAAGTAGAACAAATATGTGTAGTATAGCCTAGACATCCATCTTTTCCACATTAACTGAGAACACATCTTGATTATGATTTATTTGCCTTCCTCAGTCTGTTTTAGAGCAGCATTTCCTCTAAAAGGTTGTAGTAAAGATATGGTCACCCACATCTATCACTATGAAGAGCACTCGTCTTCCTCTGCTTAATCCATTAGCTGTTTTATGCACTGAAGATCCCAGTTACCAACCTTTTGAGTTTAGTAGTCAAACATCTCATGACCTACCTTCACTCGCACTGATGATGATATCAGGTTGAAAAACAATCCAAGAAGAAGAATCTAAATGTTAAAGTTTTTAACAACCATATTGACATTGATTCTAAAATGTTCCTACTAAATTCACATTACTGTACGGAAGCAGATCCCATTAACATACTTTCATTTACTTGTCACTATTTCTTGTAAGGCCTTGAACTGTATTCTTGGAATTATATTTTCAATTTCATGGTGTACCTATTCAGTAATTTGCATCTCAAATGACCAAGAAATGTGGTATCGTGTTATAACAGATTTCCATATTTACAACTTTATGAAAGCATTACTCTTATGAAGCATACTATTTTGTCTTGAAGGAAACATGCATAATCAGCTAAAGCAGGACTTAAAGGTAACAAATGTGACTTTCTTCCACGCTTGGTACACAGAATGAGGCTTCAGTAAGGCTTGCACACTTGTACTTAAAGGATACAGAGTTTACATGGGACAGGAGACTGACTTGTCACAGAGGCTGGACCTGCAGAAAAATTAACATCAGCTAAAGAATAGGAGTGCCCTGGCTCTCCTATGCTAACAAAATACAAACTGCACTCTTTACACTGAAAGGCAAGTATGGATAGTAGCGTATCTAGCAGTCATAGCCGTTTGTGTAGCCAGATTGTCTACAAAGAAAATCTTGACACTGAAGGCAAAAAACCCCCATGATTGTTCTGGTTTTTAGCCAAGTGAAATCATGCATGCAGAGGTGTTCCATCTCCAGTACTATAATTCTAAATACAGACTGCATCTACCATATGTATATGCAATTACTTTAGTTTCCTAAAAAGCAAGACTCATTTTTACTTTCTGATGTCTCACAGATTTATCAGTCATACTGGCTGTTAGTGCCTTCAAAATTCAGATGTTAAACATCATCTAAGATGCAATCTATTCCTATAGAAGCATCTTCCTCTTCCATAAAGAAAACTACACTGCTTTGCTATACACTAGTGGAACTATGCTTAGACTGTTTCTAGCATGACAGTAATTATCTGCTACACTTCTAGGACAGGAGAACAAAAAGATAATCCAAGAAGAAAACCTAAGTGTTGAAGTTCTAACATTAATCTTACCCTTGCTTCTAATGCGGTTCTAAGCTTGTATTATTTTTCAACGTTTTTATGTGACTCAAGAAGTTAAATACTCATGACTTGGCCAGAAAAGCACGAAGCATTTTTGACTACATACACAAGCGTTTATTGCTGTGGCCAAAAAAACCCTACAACTTAACTGTGACAGCAAAGTACTATAGGAAGTGTGCACTTGAAACAGCAGCTCTGCTTTGGAACACGTTTATGGTCATTTCTATGTTGCCTTTTTCCTCCTTCACCCTCTCTTACATATGTCTAACAAATGCTTGCAACCAGCTTCCTAAAAACTGAAGCACTCTTGTACTGCAGCTGTTACTTTCAGATAACCTTGATAACAGAGTTAGGATATTTATGATATAGTTGTTCTACCTGCTACAGGTATTTGATAGGGTTGGATTGATCGAGGTGGAAGTACAAATTGATGGATGGTAGTAGACCCATCAAATTCTCCTTTTAGCTTGATGTCAAATATAACTGAAGTCTGCAACGGAGAAGAGGAAATCAGTATTCACAAATATGAATTACCACTCACTTACAGGTGTTCAGGCTGCTTTTTCTATTTCCATCTTGTGCTCTCCCTTAGAATTAGAGAATGGTTTGGGTTGGAAGGAAGGTACTGTAGGCAGGGACGTTTTTCATGAGATTGGGCTCCTCAAAGCCCTGTCCAACCTGACCTTGTGTACTTCCAGTGATGGGGCATCCCCAGCTTCCCTGGGAAGCCTGTTCCGAAGTCTTGCCACCCTCACTGTAAAATATTTCTTTCTCATCTCTAATCTAAATCTACCCTTCTGTTTAAAACCATACTCCCTTGAATTGTCACTACAGCCCCTGGTAAAAATACTCTCTCAGCCTGTCTTTTGTACAGCCCCTTATAAGAGATTCACATCAAATTCATTGCTTAGTTATGGACACAAGAAACTGAGGGAAATTCTGCCTCTTCCTACAATATTCCTCATACTTCTACCATTCAGTCTTGTTCAGCTCCGGTTACTAATGCTTACAGGCAGTATGGTCTGCATTCTTAGCCTTGTACAGTAGACACTGGATTCACTCTTCATGCTAATGAAAGACGACTTCAGTTACTAGCATATGCCCTATTCAGTCTGATTTCTGTGTTTCCATAGCCATGTTTATGGCTTGACCAAAATGCTGGAGAGAAAGGCTCCAAGTTAAATGTTAATTATGTAAAATTAACATGCATTAAAACTGAAGCACCAACAAATCATCCTAATAAGATAACATGTCCCAATTCCTGAAGCGGCCCAAGAGAAGATCATACAAGAAGCCAAAGCCTTTCCCCAATTTAAGAGCAAAGTACCACTTTAGCTTTACTATGAAGTCTTGCTACTGAGACAGCAGACAAGCAAGTTTTACTTATGCTACCCTAGGCATAAGATCACTGTGTTCTGGTCTTTGCAGAGCAGACCTTCAAACTGAAGGAGCATAAGTTTGTGTCATGGAAACGCATCATTCAAATGGGCGGGATATGAGAAGTTCCCAGGATGCATAATTTAGTATCTAATTTAACTCTGCCTCTTTGTTTAATGCCTTAAAAGCTTATGCACTGCAGCAGCAGAGTATCATGGGAAACTAACAAGGAAAAAAGTGAATAAGAAACACCATTAGCAATAGCTCCAATTAAATGTTAGCCCAACGAAGCAAAAGGAAAACTCTTAATCTCTTATACCCTCATGGTTTTGTTCCTGCAAATACTCTGGCTTCTAGAAAAGCTGAGCACAAGCAAAAATATTTTCTAGAGCTAATAGGCATCATGATTAAAATTTGCCCATAACTTTAAAAGTTAAGGCAAAGCATAATATAAATAAATCACACCTCAGTATCCTGATGATGTACTACCACTAAGTTATCCACAACATTCAGTGCAAACTTTCCAGTTCTGTTCAGCTTTAAAATATGTGTCTTCTTACAGGAGCCCTCTCTATGGAAATAGAGATGAGAAGAACTGGTCAGTAAGCCTGTTTAAACTAGAAAATCAGATGTCTTTTACACATGTGTGAATTGCCTGAGATGTTCTTCATTCCACTCTTACCTTGGTAGGTGATAGAGGACTACTTCTGCTCCTGTACTATTGGAAGTCCTTGAGTGGTGCCTCAAAAAGAGAACATAAAGCTGCCCGTATCTAATGGGACAACAAGATTAAAGCATTAGTTTCAAATAAAAGCTCTGCTGGTTGGTTAAAGCCATACATTTTATCCTAAAAGAACAGATGTGAGACTACTTAAGTCATTTAATTAGAAGACTAAACCAACATTTGATAAATCACAATGTACAGTTTATACTCATGCAAGTTAAGCACCTAAGAACAATTCTACCACTACTTTCGTTCAAAATTAAGCATTCTTAAAATTTAGGTAATAAGAACAATTTCAAGACTTTGAATTGTCAGCTTTGCCTCCCCCACCTTGCCCCGAGTTGTTCAGCTGTTTGTTCAATGCAGTAGCTGAGGCACTGTTAATGTTCTTGTCTCTTCTCAGCATCCCGAAACTGTCATACTTTCCCAAGAAAGGCTTGATTAGTTAGATACGTACATTGTAGCCATAGCAATATCTCTTTCAGAAAGGCTGAGTTTGGAGGACTTGGGTGCCGCAGGTAACTCGATTTCAAATTTGGATAGTTTTGACATTGTTCCACTCTATTAAAACAGCAAAAAAACCCACAAAGAAATCCATTGTTAAGCCTTGAAACAGAAAGGTCCTAAAATAACCTGTAGTCAAACGCTGCATCAAGAGCGCCCTCAGGAGGTGAAGAACGGTGACAGCCAAAAAGAAATAGGATCTGACAGTTTTTCCCTACTATGATCCTAAACGCGTACTTCTTATACAGAAGATAATATTAGCAGCTAATTGTAGCAGCTTTATCATCTTATCTTATGACATCAGCATCAGCTAGCAAAACGTTTATATTTTAATTAAGCCAAGACAAATTTGTATGCAGACAACAAATTCGATTGGCCTGGAGATCTCAAGCAGCAATTCTCTTAACTTCCTTTGTCTCTTCCAGCAAAACATATGTTCCAACTCTATGAAGGGGAAAACATCACTATCTCCTACCAGTCACAGTTGCCTTTTGTTCCAACTAAGTCTAGAATCTGGCCTATACTCAGAGCATATTCCTGCTCTTTCCTCTCTCTATCCTCTTCCTCTTTCCCTATAGAATTTATATTTAAGCAAGTTTTCAGAGTTTCCAAAGCTTCTACTGAAATTCACTTCCCATTCTCATTAACTCGTTCTTGAGTGTGAACTCTACAGAAATAGATCCTTTGCCACAGCTCTATTTTCAAAGATTATTTCAATACAAGTACCTTTCTCAGAAAATCTTTAAAGAATCACTTCCGAACACAAAATCAGAATTATTTAGCTTCAAGCTACAACTTGACACAAAATGTTAAAGGGGGAGGGGACAGGAGGCACAACCTAAGTCCTTAAAAAGAGCTGTGAGGCCAGTAAGTTCCACCTAGGAGAATGTTATTTCAGGAGCCAGTACAGACCCTACACAAGATTAAACCAGGAAACCTATTTGGATAAGCTTCTTTTTAATCTCTTCCCTTACACTGACTACTAGAGAAATCTTCCTAATCCTTTGAAAGAAGCAAGATGAACTCTGTAGTTCTTTTCATCATTTTTAAAATCATATCACATTAAGTAAAAACAGATTGTAGTTTTTACTGCACACATTTTCCAAGCCAAAAAGAAAACTATTTTCCCAGTAACCTTAAGTGTTGTCCACAGGGAAGAATGCTTAAGAAATACATACTGCAAACAAAGCCCTCTCATGCTTGGGGCAATAATTGTGTATTAAGCACTAACTTTTTTCTCTCTTTTTTGAATTCATCCACTCACATTTGGAAAGTTGTAGTTACAATCACAAGTGAAAGGCCCTATTTTTCCTTTATTACTGCACTACAGAGTATAAATGCCCATAGTAAAAGTAAACAATACGTACTTATTTAAGTGAAGAAAAGATTTCCTGAAAGATACTTTAGTTGTCAAAAACTAATTTTGATTTTCCTTTCTCAAGGACAACTGTCTAACAGTAGTGGGACCTCTTTACAAGGACGTCATAAGAAAGAATGAATTACCTAATCTTAAGCCATTGCCTAGGAACTGCCTTATAGGTTTTTGCTTTGTCCTTTGCTTATTGTCAGATAAAGATGTGAACATATGCACCTCTTGGAAGAAATCCAGGAAAAGCAATAGAATATTTGAGTGAAAAAGCAGCCTAAAACCCCCAGAAGCATGCAAAATTAAACATTCAGAACACATCCCCTTACTTTGAAATAGAATGGCTGTAGGACATTGCCAAGGACAGTGGTTGACAGAAGAATAACAGAGCTCTCCGGACAATACATGTACCAATTGACATTAATACTCTGATTCTTCAGAAGTTTTAAACTTCGTTTCTCTGGTAATACCTGGAAACACAGGATATCACCATTTTATTACCATCAGCATTCCAAAAGCATAAATGGTACTACACATTAGCTAGAAATGTTAAATGAGGAACAGTTAAGTGTAACGGCATTTACAGCAGGAGAACTGAAAATCAGAAACCTGGCAATTACATCTTAGGCCCCAGTTTACTGTAGCAAGGGAAATGCGCATCAAATCCTCAAATTCTAATGAGCTGAAAAAAGGTGCTGTCTCTTTTCCCTCATCTAGATCTGGCTATAAGTTCTGTCTGTAATGGAGAAAACACCTCACATAACACAACTAATGAAGTTTTATTAAAAAGTTATTACAGTATCTTTGCTGCCTTCACTCCCCAGCTTCCTTATTTGTTTATGTTAAGAACTAAGACAGTATATAAATGGATTCTTTTCATTTTCAGGGCTTATTGAACTTTTCCTCTTCTACTTGATTTGGTCCTTTTACCTGCAGGTTTGACATTCATAATCCTTTTAGGTGCCAAATATATTTTTCTCCCTCTATCAGCAGGAAAGAATGCTGCTTTTTCAGTTACTTGTTTTACTACTAGCTATTAGTAATAGTAATTATGTGCCTTAGCACCAGGACTGGAACTATTGGCAAGTGCACAACTTTGGAGGAAGTTTATGATGTCCCTTCAGGAATGTCAGAAAGGGCTACTTATTCGTTAGTTTTCTCCAAAACCATATGCTAAGCTAATCATACATAACACAAACAGTAAGATCACCACAGGAGGAAGCTGTCAATTTGCAGGAGGATATCACACAGTCAGTTATTTGTTCTTTGTTGCATTTTAAGCATGCACGCAACCTCCACAATGCTGATTTGTTTTGCATGAAGTGGTATTTCCCATTAGATTTAGATACTGATTTCCATACAAGCCAAGAGCATCTATTAATCTAGACTGCTGAAGGCTTAATTCAGCACTCCTTTATACAAGTGCTTTTGTTAGCTGTGCCAAATAACCTGTTTGCTAGCGTTACATTCCCCCTGCCCCAAAAAGCATTCCTCTCAAAGAAAAATAATCATAATCTACAAACGAAGCAGCAGAATTTCTTTTTTTAGTAGTGCTCTTTTAATCAGAAAGCTAGAAGAAAGGAATTAAGATAGTAACACAAATTTATACTGTCAAATCTCTAAATACATCTGCCCTACAGGAGTTATTTGTATTACCTGATAGAATTCAATTCCTTGATCTGTGATGAAGACTATTTCTGTAGAACTTGTCCAGCAGAATCCTAGAATATTGGCATTCTTCGTCTTTTAACAAACAAGCAAACAAACACTCTTTTACTTAGAAAAATTAACTGTTCAGGTAAGCTAATACTACTAAATGAAGAGACCAAAGGCAATTTACTTATCCAATCCCTAGAGTTAATACTTTTGGCAAACGAGGCATCCAGATTGCATCAGCTACTTTTGTAAAAACTTCCAAAACTATGTATGAACGCAACCACTGTAGGACCCGAACTTTTGTCTGGATCTAAGATTTACAATTTTATTATACAGTCAAATTTTCTTTTCACCCTAAATACAACCAAATTCTTCTTGCTCAAACTATACTGCCAGTTCAACCCATTCCTGACAGGAAAAGCAGGTTCCTTTTATGTACAAAAATAAAGAACTAAGTGGAAATATCTGCCATGACTCCATTTAGAACACTACCATAAATGCTTTGCCAGAATGGTTTACTCAAACACATAATCCTAAATAATGAAGCAGAAAGTGCTTCTGCTTTAAAGTCTGCAGGAATAAAGAGATCGGTGCAAATCAGATGTTTAAAACTTACTTTAGTGTTCCAAGTTTAACTAAGATAAATTACATTCTGAGGTTAAAAGTTGGAAAATACCAAATGATGATAATTGTCCTTGTTCCTGGTAAAATATTCATCAAAAAATTATAAGGGTTGTTTAAAAATACCAAATACAGTATGCAAACTAGTAATAGCTTCCTATTGCTAATCAGTGAAAATAGGATAAAACATCCACATTAACATATTGGGAATTAGTGTAATTAACCATCCACGGTTTCTACGTCATGAGCCCTTTGTCTCTTGTTTCCCAAACCTTGACATTTGTTACCTCCGCAGAATTTCTAGAAAAGAATTAAAGTGACTGGAACAGGAAGTTTTTCATGTTATCATTGACACCTGTTCATTTATTTCAATTCAGAGCAACAGTACTGCCTACGTAGCTCATTAATTCATGTTAGTATTTTGGAAGGTATCTCAATACCTACCTCAATATCTCTATAACTACCTGAAAGGAGGTTGTAGAGAGGAGGGAGCTGGCCTCTTCTCCCAAGTGACAGGGGACAGGACAAAAGGGAATGGCCTCAAGCTATGCCAGGGGAGATTTAGGCTAGACATTAGGAAAAAGTTTTTCACAGAAAGGGTCACTGGGCATTGGAACAGGCTGCCCAGGGTGGTGGTTGATTCACCTTCCCTGGAGGTGTTTAAGGCACAGGTGGACAAGGTCCTGAGGGACATGGTTTAGTGTTTGATGGGAATGGTTGGACTCGATGATCCAGTGGGTCTCTTCCAACCTGGTGATTCTATGATTCTAATTACTTCTTTTGCAAAGTAGAGGCCACCAGCATAACTAATATTAGAATTTCACCAAAGCATATAATCTTTGGACATCTACTTAACTTACCTTACATTCCTGTGTATATTCTAGCTGAGGACTATCAGGAATAAAATTCAAAAAATCCTGCAAAAAACACCCATGAAGTCTGTTAGCAATACAAAATATATCCATAGCAATACAAAATATATCCATAGATACCACAGAACAGTTACTAGTTCATCAAGTTATTTTGGATAAAATGTACAGAAAAAAAACTTGACTTCATCCCTGCCTGGGATTTTTTTATAGGAGTCAGGTCCCCACAACACTTTTGCTTAAAGGGCGATACTAGCAAGACAACAACGCTGCCTGTTTAGCCTCTTGGGTTGACAGAAGAACACTATAGCTGTTGTTAGCCAACAGACTTTTGTCTCAGAGGTTTCTACTCTGATACTAAAAATAGGTTTCCAGCTCCAATTCCCTATCTGCAGGGTACAGGTTTCTTACCACACTCTTCAAAGTTCTCTGCACAGCCAGTATCTTGTTCCCCAAGGAAAACTTGATGCACTTCACTTCTCCTTTGTCTTCCATTCTATAGAGAAGGAAAAAGAAGTTATGGAAATATAATCTAAAATAGTTTCTTACAGAACTCTGCCATACACCCTGAAAAAGACAATGAGAGAGGGGAAAAAGTGCGATGCAAATGCTTTTGAATGCAACTTATGAGTGTTGCCAGACAAGAACAGGATTCAAAATTCAGACTGGAATGTAACAGCAGTTCAGTCTCCAGAAGTCCTGGACACATCCATTACAGAAATACAGTGAAGACTGCAAAAATTAGCATCTGAAGTTACAACATATGCTCAACTTCTTCTGCCTGTGATGTGGAACTGGAAGACTGTGGAATTATTCAAACCTGCATTCTCAGTTCTGCCCCAGTGAGTCTGGAGGTCTGTGACACTCACTAACATTTGCCATTGGTTCCTTTACTTCCAGAACTACTGCTAAGTGACCCAAGCCTACTCACTTCCAACCATTACGACACACATTCTCTAGAAGAATTTCTGATGTTAAAGGGAGAGTGAGGCTGTTCACATAAATTGAAAAAAATAAATGTATCCCAAGACAACAAAGATGAAGGTGCCTTACCTGAAGGAAATGGGATTTCTATCGTCCAGACCTTTAACAACAACTCCTGTAGCTCCACCAGATCGAACAGCAAAAACCTATTAGAAAGTTTTAAACATATTTGAGCTTATTCAAAATCATAACCTTAACGTGCTTTCTTTTCTGTAAAATATACATTTTAATTTTTTTCCTAGATACAACTTTTGTTCTTACACAGATCACCCTGAGATTCAGAAAGTAATTAATTCCTTCCTCTGCAGCTCCAAGTTTGCTTGGAGTTGACAGGTTTTCACCAGCATGGTAACAGTCTTGTAGGCATACTCTGAACTACTAGGCAAAGGTAAATGGTAAAAGCCTATGTAAGCTTTTCTCCTTTTTTTTTTTTAATTTCTATTTCTTCCTAAGTCAGGTACTTATGAAAGTATGTTAGATATCCAGGAATTGTTGAAAACAAAAAGGAGATCAGCTTGGGGATTGGGAAGAGCTGCAACTCAACAACCTAGAAGTTTCATCTTGTCAGAACACATTATTAGAGAGGAACAGTTTAACAGTAATCTGTGGTTTTGCATGTACCCAAGCAGTTTCAGATGACCTGCACTGACAACTTAAAGAATTCCTTTAGCACAACTGTACATATACGAGTGTGAAACCTGCTAGAGCTATACTGCTTGTTGAGCTGGAATAAAATAACATTAAAATAAAAAAAAAGAGTCATGCTGTTACAAATTTTAACTAGTTTAGAAAAATAAAGGCAGGAAGGTGCCTTATTTGTAATTGTTGTTTTACCCATGCTAATGGTGCAGTACGCTCATGCAGGAATACAAGTGTCAAGACTATAAATTGCATGCAAGTCCACAGCCCTACTGGAATGATAAATACTTAGTTTAACTACTTTTAACACTGATGTAGATAGAAAAGGCAAGACTCTCTTAATCTTCGTGAGATGAGAAGACAGTAAGGACAGATCTCTCGCAAAGCCATCCACGTGGGCAACCGTTACTGAAATGCTGGTTACAAATTATTTTAAGAAACATCAGAAATTAAACAATTTTAGAGTATCAAGAAAATAGGGAGAATTAAATTTACAGTTGAAAATAAATTTGTTTCAAGTGAGCTCTTAAAAAAAGTTTCTGTGTAATTATACCACATGCACGGTGTGACACTCTGTCTCCTGACAGGCACGTTTAAGTAATCCTATTTTAGCTCACCCTCATAATGTAAGTAAATTATTGTGGTTTGTAAAGAGAAATGACACCAATAATTCTAAAGAGAGTGCAACAGCAAAAAACACATCCCAGGAATATTCCACACCCCCCCGAGATATAGCGCTAACCATGTCCACATCACACGCGGCAACCCATGCCATTCATATGGGTAAGAAAGCTTGTGTGTTCCCATTCAGTGCAAGCTGAGGTCAGAGAACAGTGACAGGAATTAGAAAGCAGAATCTACCCACATCTATAAACCCCATGTCAGACCATGGGCCTTTTAACTATACTGAGTCGAATTATCAGGAGCCCATAGAGATACTAAGGGGAATCACACTAAACTAAAGCCAAGAAATGAAAAGCAAAGCATCCACTCAGGTGAGAGCCTCAAGTAAAGCTACAAATATTATTTTTTATGAATGTACTAAACTCTAGGAATTAAAAATAAAACCACAAACATAAGTTAAGCTAACAGTGAGGTGGCAAAGTTTTCTAATAGGACATTTGGCATAGAAACTCCAGAAAGACCTTAGAGCAGCAAGAGTCAAGGTAGGTGAAATTCAACCCAATAAATCTACGTTGAGGCATTTAAGAAAACAAGAAATCTGTTTCTAGCAAGACGACAGGTTCAGAGCCAGCCACCAGCAGCAAGAGCTGAGGGGCAGGGAGAAGGAGGGAGGCAGGGAATGGGGGAGGCAGATAGGGAGGGAAGCAGAGAGAAGGGGAGGGACAGAGGGAGGAAGAGTGGGAGGCAGAAGGGGAGGCAGGCAGAGGTGGAGGCCCCGCCGCACCCACCTGCTTGTTGGCCTCGTCGAAGAAGACGCAGTTGACGGGATTGGCCTTCTCGAAGTGCACGGGCCGCGCGCACAGCGCCAGGTAGCGGCCGTCCTGCTCGGCCCCTCCTCCCGCTGCCGGCGCCTCTTCCTGCTGCCCCGGCGGCGGCGGCTCGCGGCTCATGGCGGCGGCGGCGGAGCGCGACTCTGCCCCGGCCGCTTCCTGTTTACCCTCCCCTCGCGCGTCACGCTCCGCCGGCCCCGTCCGGAATCGCGCCGCAGCCCGTCGCGCTGCCGGCCCAGCCGCCGCCGCCGCGAGCCAAACGAGGGGAGCGGCGGCGCCGGGCTGTGAGGGGAGGGGCAACTAGAGGATGCACCGCCCCATCCCTCACGAGGGGGCGTGGCCTCATGATACCACGCCCAATCTCGAGGGAGACTCTGTGCCCCGCCTATAGAGAGGCGTGGTCTATTGATACCCCGCCCCTTCTCAATTGCGGGACCCGGAAATGCCTCGCCCCTTCTTGGCGTGGCGGCGCGGGATGCTCAGCCGCCCCAAGGTGGGGGTGCGGACGTGGCCTGGATATGCCCCGCCTACTCAGTCAAAGGGGTGGTGGTGCCGGGATGTCCAGTCTCTACCCAGCACGGGGGTGTGGGCTGAGGATGCCCCGCCCCATCTGGCTGGGGGGGGTGGGGGCAGGGGGGGGCCAAGCGAGAGGAGCGGCAGCGCCGGTCTGCGAGGGGACCGGCAACGAGACGATGCCCCGCCCCTTCTCAAACGAGGGGAGCGTGGGCTCGGGATGCCCCGCCCACCTCGACAGATGGGGCGTGACCTAGGGATACCGCGCCCCTCCTTGGCGAGGGGACTAGTGATGCCTCGCACATCCCACCGATGGGGCGTGGCACGTGGATGCCCCGCCCCATCTCAATTGGTGAGCCACGGGAGGCCCCGCCCCCTCTCGACGTGAGACTCGGGATACTCCGCCTGCCCCATGGGGAGGGGCGTGGCCTTATGCCCCGCCCCTTCTGGCCGGGGGTCGGGATGTCCCGCCCGCCCCAGCAGGCGGGGACGTGGCCTCGGAAAAATGGAAAGGAAAATGCAGGCGACGGCGGGCGCACAGGGGATAAATACGTTTGGCGCAACCTTCTACCGTGCTTTCTCAAACCAAAACACAAGCCCGACACCAAACGGGCACGATAACATGCCCTGAAGTGGAAGGGACGCACAAGGATCATCGAGTCCATCTGCTGTCCCCGTGCACAGGACAACCCCAATATTCACCCCGTGTTTGAGGGTGTTGTCCAAACAAACGTAGCTTGGATATTGTCAGGCTTAGTGCCATTACTGCTGCCCTGAGGAGCTGTTCCAGTGCTGTGCCACCCTCTGGGTGAAGAACTTTTTCCAAATGGTCAACTTAAACCCAGGCACATTTTCCTGCCGTGTCCAAAGGTTCTGTCATCAGTTGCCAGAGAGATCAGTGCCTACTACTCCTCCTCCTCTTATGAGGAAGCTCTAGACTATAATGAGGCATGCCCTTAACTCGTCTCTTCTCCAGGCTGAAAAGATCAAGTGACTTCAGCCACTTGTCACCACAGGTCCTCAAGGATCCACTGCTCCACAGCTCTGCCCATGGCTAAAAGTCACTGGTGGTACTGCTTTTGTGCATGAAGTTTTTAGTGCCTAGAAAATAGGAAATAAAATTTATACTAGGAAAACAGCCCTTATGTCAGGAACGATGTTGATAAGGCATTATCAAAGTTAAGGTCTGGGGTGTTTCTCAGCATTTATGCTTATTTACAGCTTCTTCACGGGGAGGGGAGGAGCAGGTGTCGATTTCAGTCTGGCAACCAATGATAGGACCTGAAAGAACAGCATGAAGATGTGCCAGGGGAGGTCTAGGCTGGATGTTAGGAAAAGGTTCTTCATCTAGAGGGTGGTGGAGGGCTGGAACAGGCTCTCCAGGGCACCAACCTTGCCAATATTCAAGAAGCATTTGGACAATGCCCTCTGACACATGGAGGCTGTCCTATGCAGGAACATATTTGCTTATTGACCATCAGGTTCAGAAAGCAAAATAAAGGAAATAAACAGAGGACGGACAAAAAAAAAAAAAGGCAGATCATACCAAATCAAAAGGTTTAGATTCAACCAGAGTGCTACAACTTTGTACAGAAGTAATACAAATGTAATTACCAGATACCAACACAGTATCATACAAACAACTGCTTGCTGACTCATGTGTGACTCAGTCAGTCCAATTGTGATGGTTTCACATCACATTAGAGAAACTGAAGTCACTGAGAGGAATTACAACAACCTACTTGTTCTGCAGAACCCTCCCATATGATCAAACAATTCCGTGCCAGCTAGAGAGAGCAAGTATTTTGAGAGCAATTAGAATACCTTAGAGATCATAATTTTTTATAAAATAAGAAGTTCATTGTATGTTAACCAAAAATTTAATTAATCCAAGGTCAAAATGTAAGAAATTCTACTGATGTTCTGTCTTAACTACAGGACAGCAAGGACTTTCTGTAATTGCAATAAGAATACTAAGATAGTAGAAAATTGAGGTACAAGGTAAGGGAGAGGGGAGAAATCAGCAGACAAGTAAATGAACACACTACTTGAAACTACTGTGACAGTTTTAGAATTGACCATTAGAATAAACATGTCAGAAAAGTTATCAGCTTAATTAACATTAAAATAAAAATCTAGATTTATTTCTAAGATACTCTCTTTGCTTACTAATAACCCTAGAACCTTTTATTTCAAATAAGTCAAAGAAAATGGTTACTTTCGCAACTTTTTCCTTTTTTCAACTACTTGAAGTGCCAAGATATCTCAAAAACCTCAAAGCAAATTCCTAAGCCAATTTTACTGCTAAAATAGAAAAGCTGTTTAGGCAATGTAAACAGGCCCAGTAGATTTAAATCACAGGTTTGGACAATTCCTTCATTTATTCAGGGGGGAGGGAGGGTGTTTGGGTTTTTTTTTCCAGTCTGTGGTAGACTATTTAGAAAGAAATTAAAAATTACAGTAACAACTAAGGCTTCCATTCAAGCAAAACCATGCAAACAAGTTCTTGTTTCAAATGACATCTCAAAAACCACCCTCTTGTCACTTCCCCTTATTTTTGTTCTTTCTTCCTCTCACTTGATGTAAATATCTTCAACAGTCAAAATCATTCCTAGATGAGCACGTTGTAAGGCATTAGCAACTGCTTTGAGATCATTTTCTCTCTAAGAAATGTTAAGTATTAAAAGTACTTAAAATTATTAAGTATTAAAAGTATTAAAAGTATTAAAATTTGTAATAAGCCTAGCATAGGGCTATGCCGTTTTTTTAAAAAGCCTTCTCTGCCGAATGCTTTGAAGATTTGTTTATATTTGACAACAGCAACTTTCAGTCTTCCTGAAGGGGTTAGGTAACTATAGCACCAGCCTCCTAGCACCTAATCTGTGACCCCGTCCCCCCCATATCATTGTTTAACTCTTTCACTGGGCAACTAGAAACAGGCTTAAGTCTCCAAAAGATGTTAAGTTCCTTTATTTCAAAAGTAAGGGGTAAATGCAAGACAATTGTCTAATTTAGAAAAGAGGATCCAAGTACTGGGATGAAACTGGCAAAAATATCAAGGTTGTTTACTGTTTATGCAGTAAAACCAAAATAGTAATTTTTCTATTTCTATAATGAATTACCATAACACTGTTTTAATGCAGCATTGAATATCAATGAAGGCCTGTACAATGCAAAGAACCACACAAAAATGCCACCACAAGATCTTAAGTTTTTACTTCACCACCAGTTATCCAACAACAAAAAAAAAAAAAAAAAAGGAAAAAGTCACTTTCACAGCACACTGTGAGGACATCCCATGTTCCCATGTAGCAACACTGTATTCTGCTTGATAAAAAGCAGCACCAGAAACACCAATCAGTTTAAAAAAAAAAAAAAGCTGATCAGAACCATCCCACTACACCAGTTCATTTTTATATGCATTGTTTTGGAGAAACATTGTTCGATTTTTAGAATCTGGTAAAATAAAGACTGACATTAAGAATAAAAGTGTAAGAAACCAAATTTGAGTATTCTTTTTGCACTTGTTAACAGAAGCCTTTGTTTAAAAATACCAATGATGAATAATTAGTTTTCATAGTCTATGATTAGCTTTGGGTTGAATGCAAATGTTTGATGCTTTAGCTAGAATTTAAGTTTAGAGACAGGATTATTATAGAGAAATTGGTTTTGCTTCCACCTAGTTCTTGGAGCCATTTAAATATTAAGGATGACGCTAACTGAACTTACTCCTTGTTATGCAACTGGAACGCAGGCCTTGAAATCTCCGCATCAAAGAAGTTACCTGCTGGTTGGATTAAAATCTGTTTCTCATATAATACCCAGCTGTATTTACAAAGATAGTTAAGGCCATATTCCCTGTACTCAAATCCAAGTGTCCAGACTTTTGCATACATAAAGACATTGGTTTGTTAAATCATCATTTTCAAATGATTGCAGTGCATGGTTTGACATTTCATTTTGCCTTTGGTGGAGTAGTATGAAAGCTTCATTGATATTGTGTCTATACACACAATTTCAAATTATTTTTTAAGTAGCAACAGGAAAAAAAAAGACTCTTCTAGCATACTTACCCAGTAAATACTTTAGATTATCTAGATTACTTTTAATTTTTTTTTTTAACTAAAACATATAAACTCCAAATCATGCAAAATATGACCACCTCAGCTAATGTAACTGGGCAATTGGTGAAGTTTTCAGACCATCCAAAGAGGTAGTGACAGTCCATTCTCACAGTGCCAACCTGATGTGTGGGCTAAGTTAAAAAAAACAAACGACTGAGGCATCACCGTATGCTCATTGTGTTTTCCATTTTGGTATTCACAGTCAACCACTCTCTCTTGACATTGGCAGTTGACATTTACCGCTGCACCAATGCAGTTAGAAGCAGTAGATTTGTGTTTTGTTTCGTTAGCAGCTATACACTCAGTGCTATTCATCATATATAGGTGGATCTCCATCGCTTGAAAACATAGACAGTTTCTTTCCATGATTCTGCACATGATCTTCATTCATCTTCTCTAAAGCTTCAATCTAGAGAGCCAAAAACAAACCCAGGCTGAAATCATAAAACCAGTGCTGCACCAGAATGTTTCTAAACAGGGTTAAAAGGAAGCTTCAGGTGACTGATCAGGTATACACAACATTGCTAGTTCAACCACACAGTCGACCACACACGTATGGAGTAACACACTTGGGAAGTACAGCTTTAAACATCTGTTCTAAACAAGTAGTAAAAGGAATAGCACTCCTGTATAGTCCTGTACCATGTAACTGAAATGCACAAGATGCAGGGAGAGCTGGATGATTCTTAATACTTCAGCTGTATTCCCCAAAATACTGAAGTGTCCCTTTCTCAAACTCTGAACACCTCTACCCGAACTGTCAAATGATCAGCAGTTGAGAAATTCCAAGTAATACTGACATTACAAATCCACTGCAACCATTTTCAGTGGTGAAAGGTGAAGATAATTTTAGTTCAGTGTTTTGTGCAATCAGACTAACACCATTCAGCAGCATATTTTGATCTTCAGGTTGTTATGTTTGGATTACTTCCTCTGGTACTCCAGGGGAGATAATTTTAGTTACTCGCAGCTGAAGTCAAAGTCTGAAGTTTAAGGATGGGCTGCTCATATTCACCTCTTACATAAACAGCAATTTAAGTCTCTCCCACAAAAGATGACACAAAACAACAATAAAACCCATCCCCCGCACCAATGCTCACAACACAGCCAGTGAAGGAATTGTTTTTTTGCTTGATAAACTGATACATAAAGACCTTGTAACAGTGACATCATGGTCCTTTTTACCTCTTCCTCAGTTTGAGGACGTAACCCAGGAGTTACCTACTTTCAAGCTCCGACCCACTACATGTTGGACTAGCACAAACCTACACTGTCATTAGGAATTGAGTATAGTAGAATTGCCATGTAGCCCCTACTTTAACTAGTAAATATGGAATGTTTAACAACTTATAAAAAATAAGTTTCTGGTATAAGGATGAATGCCTTGCAGAATTACAGCTAAAATTAAATAATTAAAAGTCAAAGGTGACCAAAGATTCCTAGGCCATATTTACATTTGCATGATTTTAGGCTTGGAAATTGAAAATGCTAGCCTAAACTTTAAATTCAACCAAGTTAAAATCTAAACCATGGGAAATAAGCAGTAGAACAATAAAACACAACACTAAATTTCCCTTAACACTGAAAGAAGCAATTACATGCAACATAAAACTTTTTATACTTGGGAGCAGGAGTATCAGGAAAGGGGGTGGAGAGGTCTGTCAGTCTGAGTTCCTGAGAACATTTGTACTAGGCTGAAATAACCAAATTGAGAAAAAGAGATGCAGAACAATTTTTGAAATTGTACTAACACACACTAATCATACAAACTAAATGGGTAAAGTTAAGGTATTACAATAGGTACTATAGCTAACCAAATTAAAATGCTAGACAGAAAAAACCTGTACCTCTTCTTGGAAGTCTACTTCATTGTCAGCTGTAATATTTAAACCTGAGACAGCATTGAAGAGTTCGCGCTCATTAAGTGCTTCTGCCACACCTTCTTTCTGGAAGAACTAGACAACATAAAAAGCACACATTAAGCACTTTAATACCCAAACCAAGGTATCCCTTTTCCTTCCCCAAGTTACAATTCGAGTATTCAGTGAAAATGACATTCTTGCTTTTGTTGATCTATAGATAAAAATAAACTAAAAGAAGTTTTAAGTTCCAGTCGTACTGTTTTATTCTTCCACATTTTTTGTCCTTTCAGAGAAGGACACCACCAGTACGGACAACATGCAAGCACAATCTTACATGTAGGTGGTGAGGATCACTTATTACAGAGCTGTATTAACTGATTTCTAGTTAGTTCTGAACTGATTTGACACTGTTTTATCTTAGGAAGGATTCAGCATAATAGAGGATTGTCAGATAACGAGGTCCTACCTGTGAAACATTCCTGCAGTCTCTGAACAAAAACTCAAGTCCATGAGGATGGGTTGGCTCCACAGACTGACTGACATCAATAAGCCAGACCTGTAGTCACAGAGAACGTGCAATTCACTTCATATTGACATTTCACGTTAGATGAAACCCTCCCTTCCCACATGAAGAATATGCTCACCTTCCCATCATGCCAAAGCATGTTATATTCACTCAAATCTGCATGGACCAGGTTGCAATCCTTATACAACTGTTGCATCATCTGCAAGGATCCAAATTAATGAATGAATATACTCCAAATAAATGTCCTTTGCATTACTACAGTAGAATAAAGCACTTCCCCAATCACCCACTCAATTTACAAATTTTTTCTCCTGACTCTTCAATAAAGTTTCATACAAGGAATCACAATCAAGTCTGGTAAACTCATATCAGCTCTGCCAACCAGTCCAAGTGCATAAGACAGATAAACACATTCTCCAAATATGCCTGTTATTTTCCTGTGTGTTAGGTGTAAGCAGTCTCACAGTTTCAGATAACGAATGCTAACTAGTACGTATACTCACTTTAAAACACAGTTGTGTTCCTCTACTGGTCTCAGGATCTAAGGCACAGACCCTTTATATTATCTAGCTGCTGGGTTGGTTGTTTGGGGTTTTTTAATGTCTATAGGAAGCTAAAAATGAGTGGGCAGTTAGCAGATACATACTTAAACCAATTTCAGCAGATAACAGGAAAGCAAAGTATTCACCATGCAATATTCCAACTAATTCTCTGAGTTCCAGTTTTCCTAAAAAAGGGGGTGGGGAGGCAGTTATCCACTGGACAGCGCTTACACTTTGTAAATTAAGTATTCAGTAAGCCCAAAAAGACTTCAGAGAACTCGCTAAACCATATATTGCTTCTATAAAAGGAGGACTACGTGCTCATAATTTCTCTGCTGCTAAATATATTTATCCAGCATGTGTTCTTCTCAGATTAAGACTCAATTTCTTATTTATTTTAAGTCACATATTAAACAACAGCAAAATCAGCCTTCGGACTCTATATCCTGAAAGTGATGCAAGAATCCAAAAAAGTAAATAAGTGCTGATTTGCCCTTTAAATTACTCCCTTAAAGAAAACACAACTCAGAATTGGAGGAAAAATCACCATTGCCTTACATTAAGAACCTGATAGTAGGCCTTTTTCATATCTTCACTACTAAGTGTTACATCCTTTAGTTTAGGAGCTGGAACTTGATCCTGGCCAATGAAAGACATAACCAAGACATGTTTCTTAAGGATAACCACTTCAGGACAAGGAATTCCTGCATTTTGCATTCTGTGGATCAGAGAATAGATACCAATTAAGCAAAATAAAACACTCGCCCCAAAACCCTACAGTTCTAGTTCCTGCTTGCTCATGTTCAATCTCAGAGACCTGCGTGCAAGAAACCTACTCGAGTCAAAAATACTTTGAAGCTAAATATAATAATATATATATATTATTANATGTTTCACACAGGAAAACTGAGAAAAACAAGATCTTGAAATCGTAATGCTCACTGAAAAATAATAATATTTTACAGCTAGATCCTAAGAATGTCATTGGCTTGTAAATTTGCTGCAGAATCACTGAAGATGATGACAATTCATTAAAGTGTAAGAAACCACAGGCTTATTCAATCAGGTTGTGTATTGTTTAGCCTAAAAATCAAAATTCAACTTCTACTCAGGCATAATGTACTTTCTCTAAACAGAGAATAAGAAAACAACAGGCATTTGGAAACTACAGTGTTGGGTTTTTTTTATTTACCTTGTTAAGTTATGCATTTCTTTCTCAGCCCACATACGAATAATCTTTCGTGGATTCAATTTACTGAAGCGGTCTTTAAATCTGTAGTCATCCTTAATGTATTTGTCACGGTTCTTGAATTCATTAAGAGTTGTTTTAAAGACTTTGATGGCACATTCTGGTGGTATAACTTTATCTTCAGTTGCACTTCTCACGGAAAAAGTCAAACACATAACAAAGTTAACTATTCACATCTTTACAAACAAATGCATAGTTTCACTTTTTTTTTTTTAACACTGCTAGAGATGACAATTTTTAATATAAAAGAGAAGATCTGACTTTTTATCAAATTTGGAAGCCCATCCAAATTAAGTTTATAAGAGTTGTATGATTGAGCTTATATACAAATGTTTGGGTGTTGGCATTTTGATTTAATGCTGGTTACCAAATAGCTTCCATCTCCTAGTTTATTAATATTTTACTTAAATGTCATAGCTAATAACAGCCCTGCTAAAGGATGTATTTGCTTCAAGAAAAAGCAAGTGAAAAAAGTCTTACATTAGTACAATAATGGTATCATGACAATCTTTCCTTAAGCACCACAGAGATATCTCCCATTGAAAAACGCTAAGCAAAAGAATGCTCCCGAATTTCATTCAAGCAAAGCCCCATTAACACAACTAAAAAAACAGGCATTTTCTCCCTCTCTTCCAAGTTGTCTAAATTGGTTACATGTATTTGGGGTTGGTTAGTTCTTTCTTGGTTCACTTTTAAACTAGTGGTGTTTCAATTAATTACAATCCCTACCAATGTGCTACAATCCTTCCAGCATGTCTGTTTTTAAAACTGGACTCTTGCATGACTTGAAAACTGAACAGCATCCCAATGTTACTCTTAAAGTAAATGAATAGCACCTCCCCTGAAACTGCACAGATGGATCTAATACAGCAGTCTTCAGGTAGTCCAACATCATGACAGCTCTGTAGTCTTGGGCAGGTCAGTGGAAAGAGTTCTTCAAAACTTTTTTTTTTTTTTTAATAAAAGGAGTACATATTTTTCCACAGAAATCTATAGAGGATTTGTCCCCATTCATTAAATGACCTCCAAGGAATAAGGTGGGGTTTATTTTACTTTATGGTTGGTATCATCTGTTTTTCAGATGTTATTATTATCTGCATGTACATGAATACAAAGTTGAGGTCTTGGGAATGAAAAAAAAAGTGCAGATTGTTTAAACATTTTGAGGTTTCTGCTTTTTAAACCATCTCTGGTATTTAAAGCTTCTGTCAGTAACAAACAATACACTTACTTTCCTCCATATGCATGAAAAACAACAGACTCTTTTCCTGTACTGATGCAGCCTGTGATGGTCTCCAGCGTCCCAGCATTGACCATTTTGTACAGAAGTAAACGTGTTTTAGGGTCCACTGCTTTCTCCTACAGGCCAGAAATGAATACTCAGTTCATTAAGACAATTCTTTGCTTTACAGTAAGTTTAGATGTTTCATATATCTCAAGCGTTCAACTAGGTGGAAAGAATGTGTTAGGAGCATTCTCAACTGATAGACAAACTAAACCAAATAAACAAAGCAAAGCCAAACTGCTTCAGCACTGTCATCTTTGGTCCTTAAGGCTTAGCAGTTCAAGGAACCTTATCAGCTGTGCAGCATATACAGTATTTTATCAATCACAAAGTACAGACTGTGGCTCAAGATAGTGTTTTCAACAAGTCTTTACAAATCATGACTCAAAATATCTCAAACATTATATTATTTTCCTTTTATATCAGTAACAATAAAATAAAGCAAAACACCTGAACTTGAAGAAGTCCTCCACAGGAATTATTGGAGGCCCTGTTCAAAACTCGCCGATAAAGCATAACAGCTAACTTCTCAAATGATTAAGTCCAAGCTTACTTGGTCACCTCATCTTCCCAAAACTTGCCATGAAGACACATATTTGGAGTCATATCATTCAGCTGCAGAGGATTAGTCCTCTGGAGGGTTTCTATAAATCATTTCTAGGCAGTTTATTCAGTCCAGCTCATGAAGAGATAGTTTAGAAAGAAAAAGAGAAAAAAAACACAAGCTGCTTGCTCTTACTTTCACATGGCTCTCACAATAATGCAACTGAAATAAAGACAGCCTTTTTCTAGTAGGGGTTGCTGCTATCACCTCCTTCAATAGTGTTAACATAATATTGCTTAACAGTTTTACTAAAAAACTAATGTTTCAAGGAATTACCAAAACAGCGTTCACCTATTGCATAGGACAAAAGTCTAAAGAAAGACTTCATTAAAAACATACAGCAGTGGAGTGCTCCTTCTTTTCATGAAGCCTTGCACTTCGACGTTCCTCAGAGTATGCATGCTGCTTTAAGGCATTGAAGACTTGATTTGACAGCTTTAAATCCATTCCAATTCCATCTCCAACTTGGAATTCAGGTGCAAACTACAAGTAGAAATAAAGCACATTTAAACATTGTTTCTAGCAGACACCAAAAGTTGCCACTAGCAGAAACTTCTTATTCAGATTTGCAAAAATATGGGGTAGATTAGGATATAGGTGAAATTCACTTTGTGTAATGTTAAAGAACATACTGCTCTACACTCAGAAGTTGAAGGTCTGCACAAATTGATTTGAGATCACCTAACACTGTAAAAATAGCACTTGGAGCATTTCCTAATTTGCAGAAGTTGTCCCAGTTAAAGAAAAGGGAAAGTATATACTACGGATAAGCAGACTGAAAAGCTGTAAATCAGACAAAATGACTGAAAATAAGTTCATTGGCTTATCAGCCAAAATTAATTAGAAAAAAAATATATTGGTTACTCAATAGCTATGCTTTTCAAAAATAGCTGTAGTGTTTTATTTACCCAAGTATTAAACTCGTTGATGGTTTTGTTTTGCCCAAACAGTCCCATGTAAATTCTTAAATCATGGTCACAGACTGTTACTGAAAAAAAAACCCTGCACAACTCATACTACCAATCTGAATAATTAATCCAGAAACTGCATCACCTTCATCTGTACAAAAAAAAAAGATATCAGCACTGTGTACAGTAGCACAGATGGACAAGCATTAGTTCTTTGGTTGAATTACAGCATTTCAGTGTTACACACAAACTTAAGTTTTCGCTTACGTTTTCCATGCGAGCAGTATTCTTTCTTCCACATACCACTTCATCATGTTTAGTAGTAATGTCTTTTCCTTTTCCTATGAAGCCTCTTCTTGGTGTAGTAGTAGGTTTATCTGCAAGCAGTGAGAAAAAAAAATCTAACTTGATATCTAAACAAACATAACTGATGCTCATAAAGGTTCCACAACGCCCACAGAAGTTACATAATTTTATATACTAAATAGAATAAAATATACTGCACCTTGAATACTGTGTTCAGTTCTGGGACCCTCACCACAAGAAGGATGTTGAGGCTCTGGAGCGAGTCCAGAGAAGAGCAACAAAGCTGGTGAAGGGGCTGGAGAACAGCCCCTTTGAGGAATGGCTGAGAGAGCTAGAGTTGTTTAGCCTGGAGAAGANTCCAACCTGGTGATTCTATGATCTTAAAGCAGTCTTCTATTATTCCAGCCATGACAGTTCCTTTTGCTGTGTCATGACTTAATTCTCTAGTGTGTCAGACATACTTTTGGCATATTAAAGACAGGAATATTCAGTACCATAGGCAGATGCCACTAGCTGAATGCAGATGACAGATACATATATCCCACAATATTTTCCACGTACAATTACCAAATTCAGCCACTGAAAACATGACACTGAGAGAAGTTATCTGCTTGACTTCCTGCATAACACCCCCTAATCAGGTGAGCTGATTTACAACTGGTATTTCTCTTTACGTTCAAAAAACACCTAGTTTAACTATGCCGTATTCTTAGGTGTATTAACCAAAGAAATTGTATGTTTACAACTGCCCCATACCTGCTCTGTAAGGATCATGACGGGTATCTTGCCAATCAACCTCATCCTCTGAGCTGTCACTGTCATAGGGATGTACCTTCCGATAATTTTCAAAGGATATGGAGACTTGAAAAACAAAACAAATAAACACGTCTTTGATTATCAGGGATTTGCTACTTCCTTGCAGCTCTGTAACTTAGGCAGAGTGCCAAGAATATCTCCAAAGGAGAAATATTTATTCCAATGAGGGCACCTTTGCTATCTCCATTGATCTTCTTCTCTTCACGCCGAAGCTGTGCATCATATTCCCTGTCAAATTCCATCTGCAGCATTTGAGCTAGCATTAGGTCACTAGAAGTGTCAATATTTTCTCCTGTAATAAACGGTCCTTCAGCAACACTATGCAAAACGAAAATAGAAATTAAAAAACCAAAACACGCTAACCTAAACAGAAACATCACTTTATATCACTTCATCACTCTACACAAAAGACCCCATGCAGAGCTGCATAGAAACTCATGGATCTCAACTGTCCACACCCCCAGCTCCAAGCCAATGTTAAATATTAATAGAGCATTACTTCACTTCTCTTTGCCACTCCTTTACAATGTAAGTAGTACTTAAACTTTTACTTGTTTACTATTCTGTATGAAAAACTAGGCTGTATTTTTAAGATGCCCTTCATGAAAGGGAAAGAAGCCATATGGGTATATGAGTATATATTTTAATAAATAAACAAACTCCCAATTTAAAAAACAAAGCAAAACAAACAAACAAAACCCCACCAAAACCCAAGAACCCCCAGAAAAGAGTGTAATTTTGTTCTGTTTGACAGAAAAAAATGCAGATGAAGTTTGTATGAGTTTAGAACAACTAAGCTCTTGGCCTATGTTTAGAGCTTCCAAGTATTAGGAAGACAGAGGTGATACACCTCATGGTTCTTAAAATAACGTACACTATTAGCAAGAGTCTCTGAAAGGGAAGAAAAAAACTTGTTTCTAACAACATTACTCAAAATATAGCTTACAGACTGGCTTAAAGTACCCAAACCAGCACACAAAAAAAACACCAAGAAAGAAAGAAAGGTGATAGAGAAGGGAATATAAGGAATAGTTTTAACTGTGGAAGCCATCTTCACCAGAAAAAAGACCTGAAGAAGTGGAGTTACGAGATGAGAGGCAGAGCATTTACTATTTCACTATGCACTAAGCATTTTGTAAGAAAATGCACAAGAGACAGAACATAGCTTCACAATTATGGAGATCACTAATCCAGGATTTTAACTTACGCAACCACTTCAGGAAAAGCAGCATTTTCCTCTTCCAGCTGCAGCTCTTTTGCCAGCTGTTCACTCATGACATCAGCAAGGGAACATGATATTGATGTTGTGTTAGGGGCTCCCCATGGACACTGTAAATAAACATTTTATTCAAGTCAGCAAGACGTGCAGTGGCAACACAATAATCAGGATAATTGGCTGTCGCTGGCTCTAAAATAAGCTCATGTAATCTTATAAGAGCTTGGTACTTACAGAATTATGATGAACTAAATTAGAGAAAATACCTCAAGGAGTAGATTCATAAACTGAATAGGGAAAACTGGAACTGAAAGGTTGATAGTCACTTGCCAAGAGTCAGTCTGTTAGTGTCAATACTCTCTGACAAGAGCAAAGCCTTCCCAAAAGCTTACTTATAAGTGTACACACAGCCAATGTAAAACTTCTCTTGGAATAATACAACATGGATGGCTTAAGCTTTCTCAGTCATTTCTAGAGGCCTAAAAGGACAGTCATCACAAACACGCACTTGCTTGGGAAGGCAGAGGGGTAAGGAATGATGAATCCAAACAAGTTGTGACTCATTGCCTCAATAACCAAACACACTGAGATCCACTTCCCTGCTCACCAGTAGAGAAGTGACTCATTTACCAGGGTCTAACAGCAGCTCCCTTCACCAAGGTGGTCACTGCTCCCAGCAGTAAACCATGCCATACCCCAGCCCAAGTAAGCTTTTGACCTCTGTTTAGAGCTTTCAAATGTTAAAGGATACAGGTGATACACCTGAGAGCTCTTGAAGAAACATTGTATACTGTTAACAAGAGTGTAAGTCAGAAGAAAAGAAACATTTCTGACAATATTTCTCAAAAGGTAAGAAAGCAAGCTTGCTGCTCACTACTCACTCAGGCAGCACAGCTAAGTGCTCCACTTGCGAAACCACCCTGACCCTTGCACCATTGACACCATCTCACAGCATTGTCTTGATTCCACTGCTTGGAAGGAGGCGGGTGGAAGGGAGGAGGAAGGGATTTACCTTCATGTCTGCCTGTCTGCTGTGAGTGAGGGTGCCCCAACATGCCATTCATAGAACCATAGAATCATAGAATCACAGAATCACTAGGTTGGAAAAGACCTTAGAGATCATCAGCTCCAACTGTATTTGTCCAGTAATAAATTATATCCCTAAACACTTCACCTACTCATCTTTTAAACATCTCCAGGACTGGTGATTCCACCATCTCCCTGGGCAGCCCCTTCCAGTGCCTGATAACACTTTCAGTGAAGAAGTTTTTTCTAGTGTCCAGTCAGAACCTCCCCTGACAAAACTTGAGGCCATTGTCACACTCCACCTCCCAGGGGCCAGGTAAGCACTGGCTGCACTTCTGTGGCTCAGGAGGGTCAAGATGGCCCAGAAAGCAATGCTGGGGGAGACTGGAAATCATAGACTCATAGAACAGTTTGGGTTGGAAGGGACCTTAAAGATCATCTGGTTCCAACCCCCCTGCCATGGGCAGAGACACACGCCACTAGATCAAGTTGCTCAAGGCCCCATCCAACTTGGCCTTGAACACCTCCAGGGATGGGGCACCCACAGCTTCCCTGGGCAACTGGTGCCAGTGCCTCACCACTCCCATGGTGAAGAAATTCTTCCTAATGTCTAATCTAAATCTGCACCTCTCCAGTTTATACCCGTTGCCCCTCATCCTATCACTCTGTGCAGTTGTAAACTGTCCCTCTCCAGCTTTCCTGTAGCCCCTTCAGGTACTGGAAGGTCGCTATAAGGTCTCCTCTAAGCCGTCTCTTCTGCAGGCTGAACAACCCCAACTCTCTCAGCCTGTCCTCGGATGGGAGGTGCTCTAGCCCTCGGATCATCTTTGCAGCCCTCCTCTGGACCCATGTCCTCTTTATGTTGAGGATTCCAGAACTGAACACAGTACTCCAGATGAGGTCTCACAAGAGAGGAATAGAGGGGCAGAATCCCCTCGCCTGCTGGCCGCGCTCCTTTCGATGCAGCCGAGGATGCGGTCGGCCTTTGGGCAAAGGGGAACGAAACAACGCCGGACATACTGGGAGGGGAAAAGAACCCACGCGGGAGCCGCCCCGGGCCCGGCCCCAGCGCTCACCTTGCCCCGCCAGGCGCTGCCCGGACCGGGATCGGGGGCGGCGGCGACTCCCACAGGGTCCATCTCGGCTCGCGGGCGGCGGTACTGGCAGCGAAAACCCTTCCGGGTCCTTCCGGAAGCGCCCGCCGGGCTCCCATTGGCCGCGGGCGGGGCCTTTCCGGGGCGTCACCGGGACAGAGCGGGCGGCGCTGGGCGGGGACGGTTGCTGTGGTGTAAGGAAACGCAGCGAGGGCGAGAGCTGGAGAGGCGCTGGGGTGTGGATGCGGGATGTTGTGACCGAGAGCTGTCCTGCGGAGAAGGGCTTGGGGCGCTGGTCCGTGAGGAGCTCGGCGCGAGCCCGCAGTGTCCGCCGACAGCAGCGCGGGCTGCATCGACAGAAGCGCGGCCAGCGTCGGGGGAGGGGATTCTGCTCCCCTGGGCCTCCCCTGTAAGACCTCACCTGGAGTGTTGTGTCCAGTTCTGGAATCCTCGACATAGGAAGGACATGGAACTGTTGGAACGGGTCCAGAGGAGGGCTACAAGGATGATCCGAGGGCTGGAACACCCCCCATCCGAGGACAGGCTGAGAGAGTTGGGATTGTTCAGCCTGGAGAAGAGACGGCTTAGAGGAGACCCTATAGTGACCTTCCAGTACCTGAAAGGGGCCTCGAAGAAAGCTGGAGAGGCACTGTTCACAGAGGCTTGTAGTAACAGGATGAGGGGGAATGGCTTTAAATTGGAAGGGTAAGATTTAGATTAGACACAACGAAGAATTTCTTCACCATGGGAGTGCTGAGGCAGTGGCCCAGGTTGCCCAGGGAAGCTGTGGGTGCCCCATCCCTGGAGGTGTTCAAGGCCAGGTGGGATGCAGCCTTGAAGAACTTGATCTAGTGGGATGTTTCCCTGCCCGTGGCAGGGAGTTCGAACTGGATTATCTTTAAGGTCCCTTCCAACCCAAATCATTTTACACTTGTGAAGTAACCAACAGAAGGGGGTGGGAGGGACGCACCCCATAAGTAAACAAATTAATTTGATCCTAATCCCATTCCTCACTGTGAATCA
>WAAB01005012.1:0-18096 GCA_013389865.1 Piaya cayana
AAAAAAAAAAAACTTCAACCTGAAATGAAAGTATTCAAAATTGTTGTGTCTTGAAAAATAAGACTGTCAGAATCTGGTCAAGTGAAACGTTTTGATTTGATTGCAACACCTTTTTTTTATATATATTTTGCTGGATATAACACTGAAACGTATTTTGAAGTCAAGTGTTTTTTCAACCTAAGAAGGTGAAATGCTTCATATGAAATATCAAACAAAAATGTTCCCGTTTTTGCTTTATGATCTGTGGGTGGAGAATTATTTAAAACTGCAAAGTTTCAATCACGGAATGGTTTGGGTTGGAAGGGAACTCACAGCCCATCCAGTCCCACCCCTGCCATGGGCAGGGTCACCTCCCACTGCATCAGGGGCTCCAAGCCCCATCCAGCCTGACCTTGAACCCCTCCCGGGATGGGGCAGCCACCACTGCTCTGGGAAACCTGGGCCAGGGCCTCCCCACCCTCACAGCAAAACATTTCACCCTAAGCTCTCATCTCAATCTCCCCTCTTTCAGCTTTAAACCATTTCTCCTCATCATACCCCTGCACCTGAGTTCTGGTGTTCAAAAGTTTGGCTCAGGTGTCAACTTCCCATACCCATGACAGATGAGTTCTCCTGGCTAAAGCTACAGATGAACCAAGAATCTCCCTCTGTCGATAGTCACAGTGACCATATATGGGGACAATGGATTGTTCTCATTCTGGCAGAAAAGATGAATGTTTGTGTGATCTAGGCACACAAACTGCAGCAATATTTTAAGATCAACGGTCCCAAGGACGGTCACAAGAAAAGACCATTTGCCACCTCCCAAGATTGATGCTTCCTCTCAGGAAAGGGTGAAAAACACTGCAAAGATTTCTTTCTACTGTCTTAAAAATGCTCCCAGCCTGATCCAAAGCCATCTGAGCCAAGAGCTGATCAGCTGTATTATGGTGACATCAAGAGGCCACTGCTGTGCTGGAGACACAACTGCTCTGCAGAACTTAGTCTCCCAGGAGCAAGCAGGAGGTTGAAGAGAGCAGTGATGTGCTCAGTAACAGCTCTGTGGGGACACTGAGATATGACCAAGACATGCAAGTCCCAGCCCTCAACTGCCCAGAACATGTGCTTTTCCTGGATCTGAAACAGATTCTCAAGGGTACAGAACAAGCTGAGATGTTTGGTGTTTTTATTCCTGTAAAAAAGAAGCTGCAACTTCCTGGGACCCCCATTTGTGGCTCAGGACCTGCTGCAAGGGAACTGTCTGAGAGCAGCCTGCGAGGACGGGATTAGTGGGATCAGCACCCAGCCATGGCCAGACCAAGCGAGGCAGAACAGCAGTCTCAAAATCTTGAAGAAATGCCACCACGCAGGGATTTCTGAGAAAAACAGGAAGGTGTTGCTTCTGCGAACTGTGCGATAGCCACCAAGATGTTCTTTCTACTTCCTGGGAGATGAGAGTGGTGATAGTGCAGGGACTGATGGGCAAGGTGCCCTCCCTCTCTGAACCACTCCTTGCTTAGCAGAATCCCCTCTCCTGCTGTCCCCGTCTGTCATCTTTCTGTCTCCTGAGGGTCTTTTGCACAAGGGACACTAGGTGCAAACATACTCTTTAGTTGTTATATTGCTAAATTTCTGGTGCTGAAGCACAGAATCCTCTGCCCTCCTGCATGCCCTGAGATGCAGGGGAGGATCTGGATGTCAGTCCTGACTATCCCTGCCTGGCACCAGCCAAGAACTTCCGCTGCCAGGGGACATCAGAGCATTTTGACAGGACAACTTTCTCCTGCTTGTAGGAACATGTTTCAGGAGGATCAGCTTGGGCTCAGTGTTCAATATATAGGACTGAAATACAGCTTGGTGCCTCCAACCTCCGCGAGTGCTTGTGGGGAGGGGCTGCCTTGCACAGCTTTCCTGCCAAGCAAAGGTTTGATCTCATAGCTAAATAGTAGAGACAATGCCAAAGGCCAAGAATGCCACTGCTCTTCCCTGTGAGGTTGCTTATTTGAGAGGCAATTGATTCTTAATCACAGTATTTATCCAAGAATGTGATCTGAGGAGTCAAAATTGTGAAATCCCTTGAGGTGGTGACACCTCAAAGAGATCTAGGATGTGCAGCACGTCAGCAATGGCTGTGTTTACCTCCTCACCATCCTGCTTCTTGCAAGGTAGTTTTCATAGAATCATAGAATCACCAAGTGGGAAGAGACCCACCGGATCATCAAATCCAACCATTCCTATCAAACACTAACCCATGTCCCTCAGCACCTCACCCACCCGTCCCTTAAACATCTCCAGGGAAGGTGAGTCAACCCCCTCCCTGTCAGCCTGTTGCAGTGCCCAATGACCCTTTCCATGAAAAATTTTGAGGACAGGCTCCTATTTCAAGGGCAGCATTAGTGCAGCATACAAGTCCCAGCAGGACACCGCTTCTGATCAAGGTTCCTCCCTCTTTTGCTGCCTCAAGAGTTGCCCTTTAGAGCCTTTCTTCTAGCTTTCAAGGTGCATATTCCACTACAGGCAATGGTCCTTCAAACGGGAACAATGAGCAGTTAATTTTTACCAAGATGCTTGTGTTTTCCACGGCAAATGTGTGGCTGGGAGTTGGAACTAGATATCGTCGAGGTCCCCTCCAACCTAAACCATTTTATGATTCTATGAAATGCTCTTTCCAACCAAACCAGCAGAAGCATTATGGTTCAAATTTGCCCTTCTTCCCCACAATTCCTGTATCAGCACAACTGACTCCTAGAAGTTCTCTGCTTTCCTGGGCTCAGTTTGGACTTTAATTGACTTTCACGTTGCTGATGAGGCTTCACTCTGCCGTGCAAATTGCCTGTGTTTTCCTACATTTCTCAGCTATTGTTGTTGGCCATGGCAGGTTTGTTGAAAAAACAGCTTCAGCATTTCTGTGTGCTGCAAGTGAATATGAGTGGAAAGCTTGAGAGAGGGTGAAGGAGACTCCTATGTACGTGTAAATATTTGAAAGGTCATTCAGTTATTCATACAGTCTGTTCTGCCAAGCTTTGTGCAGAAAGCACTCACCTTTTTTGGCGATCCTAATAAATCTTTTGAGGTTTGCAGACATAACAGCCAGCAGTCTTGTTCCCTTTTGCAGCTAAATAATCCATTGTTTGTTTGTTTTCTGAGCAAATTAGGGCTAGGGACAAAAATATCATTAATGAGGGCTGATAGCAGATGCTTGCAGTGAGTAACAGGGGCAGGTTATAAACAAACCTGGGGATGGAAAATGAAAAAAGGGATCAGATTTTTATATGATGACTAAGTTCCAGAAATATGTTGTTTTCCCGTTGGGGCAAGCAGCAAGCCACTAGCTGGACAAACCTCCCGCAGTTTGCAGTGGGCAGAGTCCAGGTCTGAACCCTGGAACAGGACATTGCTTTGGCCTTAAATAAGGTGAATTTGGCTCTGGATGTGAACTGCTCTTATGGAGTATGCCCCTCTTTCTCCTGGCCTGACCTGATCCCGGGTTGGCCTCTGCGCTGGAAGAGGACCAGCACTTAGCAGCACCCTCAGTCCTCTGGAGTCCAGTGAACATTCACAAACGCGTGTGCTGATGCTGCAGGAGTCTGGAGACGTGTTGTTCCAGCAGCACATGGTGCTTGTTCCTGCACGTAGATGGATCCCTTGTGTCTCAGCCACCTCTCGAGCAGATTCCCAAAGCTGCAGGAGTTCTGAAGCAGAGGATTTGTAGGACACACCCCAAAGTCCTCGTGTACCCTTTCCATTTTGGAAGTGAGCTGGGTCATGGTTTCCTCAATGAAGTGTAGGCAGCTCCAGCTGCCTCTGCAAAAGGGATTCCTCTCTGCTTGTGAGCGAGGTACCGAGTCCAAGTAACTCCTCCAGTCTCCCACATTCAGGAGAGCGAATCAACTCATGTGGCTCAGATTGCACATCCAGGGTGGGATTTAGCTCCAGGTTAAGGAGCAGCAACTTGGTGTTGGATGCCGATCTCTCTGTGTGCTGGTGGTGGAGGATATTAGGAGAAGCAATGGAGGTGGAGTATCAGTGTCTGCTTTAAGGTGACCTAAATAGCTTCCATCTCTCTAATAATGGTTCATATGAATAACAATTAGAGAGTTGGGAAGGTTCTCCTTCCCCTCTACTCTGCCCTAGTGAGACCCCCTCTGGAGTCTGTGTCCAGTTCTGGGCTCCTCAGCTCAGGAAAGAGAAGGAACTAGTGGAGAGAGTCTGGCAGAGACCACAGAGAGAAGTCTGGGTGTGTTTAGCATGGAAAAGAGAAGATGAAGAAGGGAGTCTCATCAATGCTTATAAATATCTAAAGGGTGAGGCTCAGGAGGCTGGGACCAGACCCTGTTCCGTGGTGCCCAGCAACAGGCTAAGGAGCAGTGGGCAGAAACTGGAGCTCAGAAACTTCTATCTGAACGTGAGAAAAAATTTCTTTCCTGTGAGGGTGCTGGAGCATGGGAACAGGCTGCCCAGGGAGGGTGTGGAGTTTTCTTCTCTGGACATACCCAAACCTGCCTACACATGTTCCCGTGTAACCTGCTCAAGGTGATCGCGCTTTAGCGGAGGGGTTGAACTGGGTGAGCTTCAGAAGGCCCTTCCAGCCCCAACCGTTCAGTGGTTGTGTTGTTCTTTAAATAGCAGCAGTGCTTTATTAATTCATCCTTGTTGTCTGACTATCTCAATGAAAATACCGCCTTAGTTAAAAACAAAGGACGGTCTTGTTCTTGTGCAGCTTTGTGAGTGAAAGCTAACACAGCAGCTTCCTTTATCCAACTGAATGACAACAATAGTCTTTTTCCTCTGTGAGCACTTAAATACACTCAAGATTATTATTTTTTATGTCTAAGTAAAGCAGAAGGCATGTAAAGTAATGTATAAAATATAGGAAGGTATATCTAGAGGGAGGCTGTATGGACATCAAGCATAGCAAACCTGATATAAAATATAATGAAAAAATAAAGCAGGTAACAAGGCGGATATAAATCCTGGTGCAATGAATAAAGCATGTCACATAATAGCGATAAAAAAAGTAGCAAATGGCAAAACACGTATCCGCATAGACATAAAGCATAATGAACTGATGGATGAAAGTCACATTAATGAATAGATTGCTCTTGTCACTCAGAATAAGCAAAATGATCATTTTGTCTTCAGAGCCCTTGGAGAGCTTCTGGCTGCACAGGACTATGGGGAAGGGTTTGTAGTTTTCTTACTCAGAAAGTAATAATATCTGACACTTGCAAATACCTTTCGTTGAATACTACCATCAGGTCTGAAAACCTCTCAGGTTGAAAACTTTTGTTGCTGGACTTGGTGAGAGTTTGCATGAAGCCGCATGGGTTGGAGACTGAGGAGGCAGACGGTTCAGCATGGCTTACATCACAAGGGAGCAAGGCTGGGAGTATTACAAAATCCACCTATGCTGATATTGCAATAACCCCAGCCAGAGCTGCATCCCCATGGTATTCACTTGCACAAATACTTGTTCCCCAAATATCATAGAATGATTTGTGTCGGAAGGGACCTGAAAGCCCGTCCAGTTCCAATCCCCTGCTCAAAGCCTCATCCAACCTGGCCTTGAACACCTCCAGGGGTGGGTCGTCCATCAGGTGGATGGATACCCCATCAGGTTCACCTCGAGCAGGTTGCACAGGAACACATCCAGGTGTAGTTTGAATATCTCCAGAGCAGAAGACTCCACATACCCCTGATGAAACACAATCTACTCATTAAGATGTACGTAGAAAAGCACAGATGGACTAACTTTCTCTAGAGTATTGTTTCCCACCTTTGTTAAGAACGTATTTGAAAATATATTTTTTTTAAGCATGGAGATGTAATTAACCCATTATACAGTAATTGCGAATGCAAACCACTTTTTGCCACCTCTTGTTTGGAAACAAGAAGTTTTATAAAGGAAGCAGAAGGACCCTTGAGTGCAAGGGACACCCCAGGAGAAATCAAAGCTGCAGTGGAATGGACTCAAGCAGAGATGTCAATAAAGCACTGGCTTGGAAAACTCCCTGATCGGGGAGTATTTTTGCCTATGAGCTCCCTTCACCTCAGTCCAAGGGCAGGACCTCATGACACAGAGCTCTGGCCACAGCTCACAAGCAGGTGCAAATCTTTATGGCCTGCTGATTTCTAGAGAAAACCCTGCATGCTCCTCTGTCCCCCTGGAGCTTTCATCTGCAACCTGGCAAGTGGCAGTGACAATCCAATGCCTGCACATCACCTCGCTTCTCTTGCATCCTTTGCTGGGTGTGTTTTTACAAACCTCTTTCTACAAATAGCTTTGAAAGGCAAGTGCATTCAGTTTAATTAGTAGACTCTACAAGCAGAAGCCATTTGTCAACCACTTAACCAAACTCTCTCTTTTTCCTGGCAGCAGCCGATGCCTGAGCCCAACTGGTTTGCAACATGAATTTGCGGTAGCAGACCCAATGCCAGCCTCTGCCAGTGATTTATTGCTCTGCTGGCATGCAGCGCTTCTCTCATTAAGGCTCTTACATTGTTGTTTGGCTTCTTCTAAAGTGCAAATACATGAAGCCGTGCTTTGGAGGAAGCCAATTAGGAACGACAGAAGAAACGTTCCCCACTGGCTGGGGCCAGACCCAGGACTAAGCGGGATCAGGGCTGCATGGAAATCGGGAGCCTGGAACAAGGAGGGTGTTATAGGTTTGTGTGCAGGAAGCTTAAGTACAAGTCAGCTCTGTTGTAGGCTGGTTGTTTCTCTGGGAAAAGCTGCTTAATTTCTTTGTACTGTGTTTCCTCATCTGTGAAGTCCACATAGGCTTTTTAGACTAAAAGCTTTCTCTTCCTAACCCAACCTCTGGCTTTCAGGATTCTCACTTCTTCCATAATTATCCTTATACAAAACATGCCTGAAACAATGCTTGAATTAGGCATAAAGATTTAGACAGGGAACGTATGGCTGTGTCAATACCCTTGTGAGCAATGCAGGCGGATTGGCAGCTCTGATTTATTCACAGTGTCTGCCCTACACTCTAGCTTGACTCTGGTCTCCTTGAGGAGCTGCACATCCAAACCTGGGAAATGCTTCATTGCTGTGAGTGCAAAGGAGAGCAGCACGTGGCTCACTGCAGCCTCTCCTCGTGCTCTCGCCGAACGAGATGTCTTGATCCGAGATACGTTCTGACAGCAACGAGTTGTAAATGGAGCTGAAGGACCATGAACCTTCAAACACGAGGTCCCACCTGGGATTGCTTCCAGGAAGGAGTCCAAGGCAAGACTCTGCAATGAAATGTAAAATATATGTCCTTAACTCCATGAAAAAAGAGCACGGTTGTGTTCCTTAGAGCAGATTGACTTCCTACAACACTGATCTTTCAGCAACCGTCTGGGTGTCTGAAGAGGCTGGTATGCCGACCACTGAAAGGGGCTACTCAGGATAATGCTGAAAGCCAAACATGCAGTGGCATTCAGGGCTGTTTGAAGCCAATGGCCCAGCCTGGGCCGCACTTTCTATTTGTTTTTACACGTTGGGAGCTAAGTTTGAGTGTGGTATGCTCAGACACACAAGCAAGGCTCTGTCTGCCTCTAAAAGGAGAGGGAAGATTGCAAAGGGAGAACGCACTTTTCAAGCAAAGTCAGGCTCAAATTATGAACCAGCTTTTCAGATTAGCAGGAAATACTTGATCCTCCTGCACCTTCATTTGGCCGGGCCCGCAGAATGGCCGCAGAGGGGAGGTAAACCCCAAAGCAAACACATTGCATGTCGAGAAGGTAAAGCAAAGCCTGTATTTGCAACTGATTTGTACATGAAAGATACTTAAAGAGATCAGCTTTTAAAACTGAAGAGAAGGACTTGGGGTGCTGGGGGGTGAGAAGCTCAACATGAGCCTGCAAGGTGTGCTTGCAACCCAGAAACCAACCGCGTCCTGGGCTGCATCCAGAGTGGGACCAGTAGGTGAGGGAGGGGATTCTGCCCCTCTACTCTGCTCAGGTGAGCCCCACCTGGAGCCCTGCGTCCAGTTCTGGAGTTCTTAGCCACAAGTCATTTGGTTCAAAAGTGACCCCAGCGCGGTAGGATTTAGTCTAAACTTAGTCTGAGGTCTCATAAACCTATAAAAACTGTTCATTATTTATTGAAACATAGAATCATAGAATTTTGGGTCAGAAGGGGCATTAAAGAAGTTGCTTTATTTCCCATCCTAAAAAGAGGTGGAATCTAAGAACTCAAGCAAGGAAGGAGTAAGATCAAACATACTTCAAATTTACTCTGCATAAAAAACATGTCCTTGAAATCTGGAGCTGTTCAGAGCCAGGCAGATTTCAAGTGGATTTCAGGAATATAACTTACAGTGATGCCATCTTTTGCCAAGACTATAATTTCAGTGTTTATAAATTCCATGTTTTCTTTGTAATGAAGTCTCTCCTCATAAATTGAGAAGCCTGTGAATTCTCAGGCACCAGTTACCTTCCTAGCTCTCTTCTGGCCAGCAATGACCATGAGTCAGGGCATTTATGCACACATTTCTCAGTTTCCTTCTGTAGAAAAGGGATAATGTTGCCTTCTCCCCCTCCATGGATCCTGCTGATGCTCTTCAATGGAAAGCTGTGTAGAAGGAAAGCAAGTTTCTCTAGTTTTCATAGAAAAATAGAATAGTTTGGGTCAGAAGGGACATTTAAAGTCCATCCAGTCCAACCCCTTGCAATAAGCAGGGGCATCTTCAACTCAATTAGGTTGCTCAAAGCTCCATCCAACCTGACCTTGAATCTTTCCAAGGATTTTCAGTGTTTTCAGAGACATCCAACACCCCTCTGGGTAATGTGTGCCAGTGTCTCACCACCCTCACAGTAATAAATTTATTCTTTATATCTAACTTAAATCTCCCCTCTATTAGTTAAAAATCATTTCCCCTTGCCCAATCACTACAGGCCTTGCTAAAATATTTTTTCCCCAGTGTTCCTGGAGCCCCTTTCAGCACTGGAAGTTGCTTTAAGGTCTCCCCAGAGCCTTCTCTTCTCCAGGCTGAACAACCCCAACTCTCTCAGCCTGGCCTCATGCAGGAGGTTCTCCAGCCCTTGGATCATCTCCGTGGCCTCCTCTGGACTCACTCCAACAGGTCCACGAATTTCTTGTGCTGAGGGCTCCAGAGCTGGATGTAGGACTGCAGATCTTGGTGAGCAGTAATTACTGTGGGGTCAGCAGTGCAGGCTCAGCTGGGTTTGCAAGGAAATTTTCAACTGGGGGTGAAGCCATGGACTTGGAACAAAATAAAACACACCAAACTGATCACATAACCGGGGGCTGGAGCAACCCAGAGCTAAAACAGACTCTATTTCCAGTCTCTCACAGGATGCTCAGCCTTCTAGTGTCTTTTTTTTGTTTTGTTTTTTTTGAGCATTTCTCTCAAACCAGTGGATTGCGGAGAGCGCAAGTTATCCACAGCAGTGTCAGCTCTGACTCAGAGCTGGTCCCCAGGGGAAGCTCAAAGCTGCTTTCAGCCTCCTGCCAACCCCAGGGAGCTTGTACTGCTGTCATCAGGTTTTTGAAGAACACGAGTCCATCTTCTTCCCCAGCTTGTTATGAGATTGGCCAAAATACAGTGTAACCACCAAACAGTGAAAAAAAACCCAGAGACAATCCTTTCCCTTTTCTTCTTCCACTCAGCTGGGCTTAGCTTTCAGTTACAGTTTCCCACAAATGTTAAGACTGAAAAACACAGAGGCGTCCACAAAGGGAAAAGAAACAGAGAAGCATGTGACTTCAAAACCTGGGACTTAAGTAATAAACTGTCAGATTTGGTGAGATTCCAAAGAAAACCACGGGAATATGCAACAGGTCCCAAGTGCGCTGACCCTACCCTGCCCTGAAATGTCTTTTTGCTGCAGAGATCCCTGGCTCTGGAGGGGAACCCTGCACATAAANGTGCTGGGGGGTGAGAAGCTCAACATGAGCCTGCAAGGTGTGCTTGCAACCCAGAAACCAACCGCGTCCTGGGCTGCATCCAGAGTGGGACCAGCAGGTGAGGGAGGGGATTCTGCCCCTCTGCTCTGCTCAGGTGAGACCCACCTGGAGCCCTGCGTCCAGTTCTGGAGTTCTTAGCCACAAGTCATTTGGTTCAAAAGTGACCCCAGCGCGGTAGGATTTAGTCTAAACTTAGTCTGAGGTCTCATAAACCTATAAAAACTGTTCATTATTTATTGAAACATAGAATCATAGAATTTTGGGTCAGAAGGGGCATTAAAGACGTTGCTTTATTTCCCATCCTAAAAAGAGGTGGAATCTAAAAACTCAAGCGAGGAAGGAGTAAGATCAAACATACTTCAAATTTACTCTGCATAAAAAACATATCCTTGAAATCTGGAGCTGTTCAGAGCCTGGCAGATTTCAAGTGGATTTCAGGAATATAACTTACAGTGATGCCATCTTTTGCCAACGCTATAATTTCAGTGTCTATAAATTCCATGTTTTCTTTGTAATGAAGTCTCTCCTCATAAATTGAGAAGCCTGTGAATTCTCAGGCACCAGTTACCTTCCTAGCTCTCTTCTTGCCAGCAATGACCATGAGTCAGGGCATTTATGCACACATTTCTCAGTTTCCTTCTGTAGAAAAGGGATAATGTTGCCTTCTCCCCCTCCATGGATCCTGCTGATGCTCTTCGATGGAAAGCTGTGTAGAAGGAAAGCAAGTTTCTCTAGTTTTCATAGAAAAATAGAATAGTTTGGGTCAGAAGGGACATTTAAAGTCCATCCAGTCCAACCCCTTGCAATAAGCAGGGGCATCTTCAACTCAATTAGGTTGCTCAAAGCTCCATCCAACCTGACCTTGAATCTTTCCAAGGATTTTCAGTGTTTTCAGAGACATCCAACACCCCTCTGGGTAATGTGTGCCAGTGTCTCACCACCCTCACAGTAATAAATTTATTCTTTATATCTAACTTAAATCTCCCCTCTATTAGTTAAAAATCATTTCCCCTTGCCCAATCACTACAGGCCTTGCTAAAATATTTTTTCCCCAGTGTTCCTGGAGCCCCTTTCAGCACTGGAAGTTGCTTTAAGGTCACCCCAGAGCCTTCTCTTCTCCAGGCTGAACAACCCCAACTCTCTCAGCCTGGCCTCATGCAGGAGGTTCTCCAGCCCTTGGATCATCTCCGTGGCCTCCTCTGGACTCACTCCAACAGGTCCACGAATTTCTTGTGCTGAGGGCTCCAGAGCTGGATGTAGGACTGCAGATCTTGGTGAGCAGTAATTACTGTGGGGTCAGCAGTGCAGGCTCAGCTGGGTTTGCAAGGAAATTTTCAACTGGGGGTGAAGCCATGGACTTGGAACAAAATAAAACACACCAAACTGATCACATAACCGGGGGCTGGAGCAACCCAGAGCTAAAACAGACTCTATTTCCAGTCTCTCACAGGATGCTCAGCCTTCTAGTGTCTTTTTTTTGTTTTGTTTTTTTTGAGCATTTCTCTCAAACCAGTGGATTGCGGAGAGCGCAAGTTATCCACAGCAGTGTCAGCTCTGACTCAGAGCTGGTCCCCAGGGGAAGCTCAAAGCTGCTTTCAGCCTCCTGCCAACCCCAGGGAGCTTGTACTGCTGTCATCAGGTTTTTGAAGAACACGAGTCCATCTTCTTCCCCAGCTTGTTATGAGATTGGCCAAAATACAGTGTAACCACCAAACAGTGAAAAAAAACCCAGAGACAATCCTTTCCCTTTTCTTCTTCCACTCAGCTGGGCTTAGCTTTCAGTTACAGTTTCCCACAAATGTTAAGACTGAAAAACACAGAGGCGTCCACAAAGGGAAAAGAAACAGAGAAGCATGTGACTTCAAAACCTGGGACTTAAGTAATAAACTGTCAGATTTGGTGAGATTCCAAAGAAAACCACGGGAATATGCAACAGGTCCCAAGTGCGCTGACCCTACCCTGCCCTGAAATGTCTTTTTGCTGCAGAGATCCCTGGCTCTGGAGGGGAACCCTGCACATAAAGGCATGGCCAGTCTTTTCTGTACCATCCGACTGAAGTTATAAATTGACCCTGACTCGGATGCGGTGTCTCCAGGGGCGCTCAGCCACTTGTATTCCCTACCATTGCTACCCCAAACTCGCGACATTCTCTAAAATCACAGCACTGGGGAACTTAAAGAATTTGGGAACATCCACTCAGCCAGACTGAAGCTTTCCAGCACACCTCCCATAACACAGCAGGATGTGTCAGATTTGGAGGGCTATGGAGCAGCTGTTCCCTGGTATTGAGGTGGAATTTGTGCATTTAGTTTCATATCAACAATCAAGAAAACTCTCTGCCTAAGCACCGTAGGGCTCTGCTGGCCAGGAACACTCCTGGAAGCATGAAACAATGCGCTCAGTGAGGACATTTGGGATGCTGAAGCCAGGTGTGCTGGCACACCAGTCCTCCGAAAGCTTGCTTGAGCGTGCCCAACTCTTTAATTTACCTGCGTTCACCTGCTGGAGAGCTGCCACCTTGCATGGCAGACCAGAACTTTCCCAGGAAGGCAGAAAATCAAGGCAAGCTGCTCCACAGAAAGTCTAAAACATGTTTTTTTCCATCCCACAGGGCAGAGAAAGCGGGAAAGAAAAGAAAACAATGTGGTTTTTATGAGAATGGGAATAAATATATAGCACAGAGCACCTGTCAGTAAATTCAGGCAGGGGCAGACACTCTGACATCCTGCACAGCGGCTAAGTCACCAGGATGAGATCTCTCAGCTGATTTTCTTTTCCAGGAGCTGCCTAACATACATCACGTCATCTGTCCATCCCAGGAGCCAGGAGCAAATCTGCAGATCTCTCAGCAAAAAGCCCTCATCCTTGGCATCCCAGCACCCTTCTGGTCCCAGAACCATGAGCTGCTCAGGCATCAGCTCCCAGGAGCACTTCCAAGGAACAGCGACTTGCTGGCGAAGAACAAGCCTCTTCAAACTGAGGAATTTGGATGCTTCGCTGCAACAACAGTGGGTCAAGTTTAAGGTGAAATTCTTGGCCCCCTGCTTTCATTTCTGCTGATTTTTGTAGGACAAAACTGCTTTGGATCCCTCCCCTCCCCATACACCTCACTTGCTGAACACCACCTGCCTGAAGCCGCGTTTGTGCTTACATTTGCCAGCTGGGGTGTTGCAAGCAGTTAAAGATCTGTTAGCAAAGCAGCACAATTTTGCTTTCTTTATTATTGAGAAATCAAAGACCTCATGTGACTTTGTAGATGACTTAACACATTTATAGACCAGGAAGGAAGTTGAGCTGCACTACTCGCTTCTCTTTTCAGTGGGGTGGTTGCTGCAAATTCAACCTCATTAACCTCACAACTGGGCAGAGGGATTAGAAAATGGCCACCCAAACGACCACCGAGCCCCCCAAGTGTTGCTTCTTCAACATCAAGACAGCAACAGTCGTTCTAGGGATCTTTCACATGGTAAGTTACAGGACTGAAAGGGGGAACAGGGAGAGGAAAGCAAAGAGAGGTGGAGGTGTTATCTTTGCAGGAGGTGTAATCATCACATAGCACGAGATTTCCTGATTGCTGGTTTTTCTGTGCCCTCAAAGGAGAAAACCAGTGGCTTAAGAGCGATGGCAAAAGAGGAGAAGATGTTGGGGGGAGGGAGTGGAAACAGGAAGAAATTCATTGTATTGGGAGGGGGTTTTAATTACTTTTTCCCTGGCTTTACCTACTGGAGCTCTCTCTACTTCCTAATTTTCCTTGCAGTTTAACACAGAAGCTCTTACCCAGGCAGGGCTGTGGAGCTTGGCCAGGGCTCAGCGCAATTGCCTGGACCTGTTGGTTAGAAACCAGGCAGAATGACAGCAGTGGGAGCAATGAATTCGCAGGTTGGGAGGGTGGAGGAGTTCCAGCCCCAAGCAAGCAAAGGGCAGGCGGGCAAAGCTACCTCCTTTTTCTCTCTATGGCTGGCTGGACACTCTGTGCGCTGGTTTGGTTTCCGTTTGACACTGTGGCTCCGTGTTCAGCTACCAGCATCTGGCGCAACTGCTCTGGGGTGGTCACAGATGGCAGCAAGCAGAGGTAGCAGAGCCTGGAGAGACATTTCTTCCCCACCACCTGGTTGAACCGAGGTGCTTTCAGGTGCCTTTAATTCGTACTGAGGATGTGGTTTCTTGCACAGCAGAGACACTTAAAATAATCCCATCTGTCACAGTCGGCGTGTGCAGTCACGGGTTGGGAGCCTGCAGGGGGATAACGGTTACCGGGGGCTTTTAGCACAGGAGGAGTGAGGGGAGCTGTAGCCTGAAGGTACGTGGTGGGCACAGCCAAGCATGGGAAGGACATTCCATGGTCTTCCAGCCAGTTATGGCATGGCAGCAGGAGCAAACCAGGCATGTCCTCACTAACTGAGCAAATCTCACGGCACCACAGCCTCCTCCTCACTAACACAAAACCAAGACAGGGATTCAACCTGCACAACAACCCTATGCAGAGCTACAGACTAGGAGAAGTCTGCCTAGAAAGCTGCCAGGAGGAGAGGGACCTGGGGGTGTTGGTCGACAGCGACTGAACATGAGCCAGCAGTGGCCCAGGTGGCCGAGAAGGCCAATGGCATCTTGGCTTGGATCAGGAACGGTGTGACCAGCAGGTCCAGGGAGGTTATTCTCCCTCTGTACTCGGCACTGGTGAGACCGCTCCTTAAATCTTGTGTTCAGCTGTGGACCCCTCAGCATGAGAAGGATGTTGAGGCTCTGGAGTGAGTCCAGAGAAGAGCAACAAAGCTGGTGAGGGGGCTGAAGAACAGGCCTTGTGAGGAACGGCTGAGAGAGCTGGGGGTGTTTATCCTGGAGAAGAGGAGGCTGAGGGGAGACCTCATTGCTCTCTACAACTATCTGAAAGGAGGTTGTGGAGAGGAGGGAGCTGAGCTCTTCTCCCAAGTGACAGGGGACAGGACGAGAGGGAATGGCCTCAAGCTCCACCAGGGGAGGTTCAGGTTGGACATTAGGAAAAAAATTTTCACAGAAAGGGTCAATTGGCAGTGTCAGAGGCTGCCCAGGGAGGGGATTGAGTCCCCTTCCTTGTAGGTGTTTAAGGGATGGGCAGACAAGGTGCTGAGGGACATGATTTAGTGTTTGATGGGAACGGTTGGACTCGATGATCCAGTGGGTCTCTTCCAACCTGGTTGTTCTTTGATTCTATGAATGATAGGACTTCATAAACACGTGAGGAGCAGCAGCACTGGGGGTTGCTGGATGTGGTGAGCGAGGGTGGCTGTGCTTGGGTGCAGCATCTCAGCACCTCCTAACCCAGAGCAGGAATTCAAGGAAACCTTGGTCTGCACCACATTTGTGTGCAAGGTAGTTGCCAACAATTTCCCCCCGGCATTCCTTGAAAGTCAGGTGCTGTAGTGGCAGTTCAGCACCATATCTTGATCTTTGGGGACCTCAAATCAAAAATATTATGAGATTGGTTAAAGGACTCATGCCTCTTTTGCCCTTCTACCTTTTGAGCATTCTGGGCAGGCTACTCCTCTTTTTGCCACAAGCTCAAAGTTTATAACCTCACTGCTTTAAAGGAAAAGAAATTGCTGCATTTCCTGCTCATTCTCATGACCTCAAGACACAAATATTGAAATGTTTGAAAGCTGAAAGTTTGCAGCAGAGCACAAGCAATTTCTGACAGCCAATTAAACACACAGGCATCACAGAGAGATGGTCATGACCTGTTTAGAAATAGGAGCCTCGTAGGAAGTACAGGCAAGATCTGAAGAGGCGCTGGCAAAATTAAAGGTCTGTGCAAAGGTGGGAGGCACGAGACAGGGAGACACAACACATTTTCTCTAGAGAGCTGGAATCACACTGCGCAGAGTGAACTATCTGATATCAGTAGTGAAACAGAGATGCAGAAACGAAATACCTCTTCTTAGCTGGGAGGGTGAATCATAAAAAAAGCTTCTTTTGTCTTTCTCAGAAGTCAGCAAATGCTTTGAGCTGACATACATCTTTCTCCTAAATGTTTCACTATGATGCCGCCACCATCAACAGAGATTCCTGATTTGCACCAGGGCATGAGGGAAAAGAATGAGACGCCAGGTCTTGGTACTGGTGGCTGACAGAAACAGTCCTGGAGACTGGGGTTGAACCAGTAAAGGATATGGGGAAAGGGCAGGGGCAGCCTGAGCCCTCGACTCTTCATCCCCGCTGCTGCTGGCTCCTGACACAATGACCATCACTGCAATACCAGAGCCTGTTAAATCCCCAAATCCCCGAGGGTCCCAGTGCATCTGCACCTAGTGAATCATCTCTCTGGTTTCTTTTACACAGATCCCCTTGGGAAACAAATTGATTTTGGAGGAGGTCTTCGTATCTTACTGCTTTAAGAGTTAATGTAGAATAGCAAACACTTTTCCCCTACCCCTTCTCTACCTTTTTGATCATGTAGCTGCAGCTGGGCAGAGGGAGGGAAAAAGAAAATGGGATTTATAACTTGGCAGTGACTTGGATGATTTGCTACATCAATGCTCTTGGTTTGTATCAGTATAAATTATTGCTGCGGGTCCTAGTGATGAATCATAGTGATGCTGAGTGATAGTAATGCCATCAAACATGAGCTCTCAGGCTGTGTGATGATGTCTTATCATCCTATAAATTACATTTGTCTCTCTGCTGATCTCTCCATAGACAGTTGAAATAAATGGTGGGCATTCTCAAAACAAACAGGGAAGGAAAGGAACAAGGAGGAGAAAGAGTTGTATGGATTGCAAAGCTTCTCTGGGTGTTGTGATGTGACTTGCAGGTGACTTTCAAAGTAAGGATGAAGGAATTTGTTCTTCTGCTCATCAGCTTCTCCCAGGCCTGAAGAGACCTCAAGTTATTGACATTAGCTTCTCAAGAACAGGGCTGGAAAGTTGTTTCTGTGCATAAAGCGTGGGAAGAAATCCAGCAATTAATTTGCTGCTAGTCTTTGATTAGAGCCAAAGCAGGTCTTAGGAAGCTGCATGCCTGCAGCTTGGTCGTGCCTCTGTTGCAGCCAAGCTCTTCTCTCTGGCAGCTCTTTAACTCACAGAGCAGAATCTCATCTCCAGGACCTTCCACAAGCTCAGTCCTCACCTGTGGATGTGTTGGTAGAGCTGTGATTCATTGTGTCTTCACCAGCCTGTGGCTGACCTCAGACATTTAGCAGAGCCTGTGCTGCTCCCTCATCCTCGCACAACCAAGAGAAGGAGAGGGAGGCAGCAGGAAAGAGGGAAAAAGATGCAATGTTTTGAAAGGAAACCTAATGGGAACTAAACCACTCCGAGGTTCATCCTGTACTGCCACAACAACCACTTTTAAATTAAAGAAAACGCGGAGCACTGGAAGTCCAGCATTTATATGTGATGTTATTTGCCTTCAAAATGCTGAGCATCACCTGCTTGTGTGCACCACTGACAGAAACCTCCCCAGCACCCCAGTGTCCTCTTAGAGCAGCATTTCTCTGTCCCCATCCACCCCTGTTCATTATAACTTTGAACTCTTGCAGAAATACTGGGTTTTAACCCTATTGCAGCTGCAGCAAAATCATTCACCGGGCTGCGTGCGTCATGCTGCTAAGATTCTGCTTTGCAAGATGTCCTTAAATTAGCTGCCTCGGTTTAACGCCTGGTTCTGCTTCAGTCCTAAGCTATTTGACTGCCACTGTGCTTAGAGCTGTTGTATGTCTTTTACCAAGAAATTTGAAGCACTCTTGTTACATGGAGACAGCAACAAGATGAGAGAAGTCCTCCATAAGATGTGTCCTCCATAAAAGGTGTCCACGATAAGATGTGTCTTCTATAAATTGCGGCTCTAGGACATAAAATAAGAAGGGCTGGCTGGTGGAGGAGCTGGGAGGCTGCAGCACATCAAGGAAGCTGCTTGGTGGGAGATGAAATTTTAAGCCCATCTCTGCCCTGTTGTGACATAGCAATAAGAGAGGGAACTGGATGCTTGTCTGAGCAGTCCTGCCTGTCTGAAATACAAACCTTTCAGTTTCTTTTAGAGCCAAGAGGTGATTCTCAAGTGAGACTATATAGAGCATTAAGGGGAAAGGAGTGCCAGGTAGGCAGCATATCAGTCTTCACCTTCTTCTCAGCTTGAACCAAGCAGCTCACTGTAGGGGTTTCATCATTTTGTACGTATATTCTCTACAGGAATAAATGAGCAGCATGTCAAAGCCAAAGGCA